>UXGC01000156.1:0-272552 GCA_900480045.1 Eurytoma adleriae | reverse complement strand
AAGGTCCCACCGAGATTTGAACTCGGATCGCTGGATTCAGAGTCCAGAGTGCTAACCATTACACCATGGGACCTTGAAGATTCTAACGTTATTCTTGAATCCCCAGAATTCCGAGAGTAAATTATAACAAAATCCATATTTTAAAAAAAATTACATTTATTAAATAAGGTGTTACTGAAGTATAAAGTCATTAATATCTTAACTGTCCATGCAATAGATATTTTATATTTCTTTTAAACTTTAATTCTAATAATAATTAAAATTAACAGTTATTAAATAAAATAATTAATTATTATTTATATAAATATCGCAATTTTAATCTTATCGCCGATTTAAAGTTAAGTTTTTAGATTAGCAAATTCCATACTAGATTTAATAAATAAGTTTTGCAAATTTTCAGTTTTTACTGCTAAATAAGTAAATATGCTTTTCAATAATTGATTAATTACAACACTTATAAAGAAAACAAATAAAACTTTCTACTGTTAAAATGAAAAATGCAGAGAAAGCAGATACGATATTTCAAATTAGCAGTAGATCCACTGTAAACAAGCAAACGACTTTTTCCGGATTCCCGAAAGTTTTTCAAGATGACAACTATTTTCTCACCAGCCTGGCTACTGGTGTTAACTTGAAAACCTGAAATCAATTTATCTATTTGACATACATTCTACTGATATTGGATGCTTATGCAGAGATTAATAGCTTGTTCCGAGACAAGAATTAATAGGTGATTTGTCACATCAGTTACTGCACCATCTATTACTAACTACTTCATGTTTCTTTGTTATCTTTGTCTAATTGCCGGCAGTTAATAACCACGTCATTTAATAAGAATACAATTGGAAATAAAATAAATTCTCATAAACATTTAGAATAACAATTTTTATAAATAATCTTTCAAATGAAATAATGTACTGATATTTATTGAATGAAATCAAAAATTGAAGTTAAATAAATACTTGTAAAAAAATGTAGTTTTGTGATTTACGAAGATCCGACAGCATATTGATTTTAGGCAAAATCTATAAGGTCGGTACAGTAGGAAATTTGAATTTCATTAGCTGGCTGCTGAATCGGTCACATCACTTGGTTAATAAGATGTTTAACATTACATACTGTTTGCATTTAGATCTTCTATTTTATCAATGAATATTTTTAGCCAACTTGATAGCGCAAATGTACACGTTTGGATATACAGACGACATACATTACTAATCGATATGCGAAACATGATAAAATAGAAAAATGCGATAACACTGAATCACATTTATCATTGAATTCTCGTTTATTTTAGAGCTTACGGACACTTCACAAGATAATCGCTAACGTTCGCCAAGAGTCAAGTTGATATTCTGAGTCGGTCTGCTGCACCACTAATTATAGACATTATATAACAAATATTTTTTGTTTTATTTCGCCTAATATAAATTATAAATTAACACCTTCTGATTTATAACTTTTTTATAAACTACTTTTCTTTTATAAATGTTGCATTCAAACAAAAGTAACATTCATACAAAATAAAAAATTAAAATAATAAATGTTATATTTTTTATATAAATTTAATTTTTAAACAGTCGGTATAAAAATTATTTATCATCCGATATAAATTATTAAAAAAAAAAAAAAATTCAGGTCCCACCGAGATTTGAACTCGGATCGCTGGATTCAAAGTCCAGAGTGCTAACCATTACACCATGGGACCATGCTTCATCTGAACCTATTTTTTATAGACTATCATACACTTCTTCACAGCCATCCGAGCCAGTATGTAAGGCTATTATTAACAAAAAAAAGTTCAAGGTTCAATGAAAATACATCGTTTCTGCGCAATGTATTTGTATGCACCGTGAGTCATGTTAATCTTGAACGGGATTCACGCTTATCGTTAGAAATCTGCCTTACCGACATCGATATTTTCTGTGTTATTTCAAAACAAATTTTCTAGAAAACGCAACCTGCTGTCTTCGGTAATGGTTACAATAAATGAAAGAAAAAAATTGCGTTAAAAATTTGTAATTATGTATGAAATATTTACAAATTTTTTAAACAATTTTTCTCCTATAGTTATAAAAGGAATGATTTGAAATTGGAATGCGATATTCTTCACATCGTTACGGAGGACAGTATATTGCATTTTTTCGAATATGTTTTGGATTTTAAATAACAAGGAAAATGTCTGACGATCGCATAAAAGCCTCGACAGGAGGCCAGATAAGGGCCTGATGTAGTAACGTAATGGGGCGCAAGCATGCGCCTGAGGTGCCTCCCCTGTTGAAAATATCCCGCTGGATTTTCCAGGGATTTGGCTGAATTTCCAACTGGATTTTGGAGCAATCCACATGGATTTTCGAGCTGGATTTTTGTCCAATCCAGCTGGAAAATCCAGGTGGAAAATCAACCTGGATTGGATCAAAATTCAGCTGGAAAATCCATGTGGATTGCTCCAAAATCCAGCTGGAAATCCAGCCAAATCCCTGGAAAATCCAGCTGGATTTCCACCTGGATTTCCAGCTGGATATTTTCAACAGGGTTCTTTTCTATTTTGAGAAGAGAAGATGTTAATCTTTTTTGCAATAGCGATCCATTTAAAAACTGCTTGAATCGAAGAGCATCATCAGTTGGTGTTCTACAGCTTTATCTAGACCTTCATTTTGAAGGTAATTTGAAGGTCAATTGGATTGTATGTCAGGACAAGGGTGGAAATATTGTATACGACACCTTACTATTCTCATATAATAAAAGGTTTAAAACATTATTTGACGATAATAATAGTAACCCTTACAAAGTTATGGTGCATTCCCATTCAACGTTTATACCCAAGCCTACAAATTAAATAAATGCATTGCTGAACAATCCAAAGAAGACTTTTGACCCACCTATGAAGTATATCAAAACATTTACATTCTGCATTATGAATTTATTGATAGCACAGCACCGTACGAAGCGATAGAAATTCCAATAGCATAATGTACTGTAAGCTGACATCATTCAATGACCCTAATGGAGAAAGCATGAGACGTCATGTCACTATTACGTTGCGAATTTAATTAGCTTCATACTATGAGAAGGTGTAATTTATTAAATTTCATTGAAGTTGTGTTATACAATCAGTAGATTCAGATGGTAAAAAATTTAATTAATCGTTTTTAAAAATTACAGTTAATGATAGTCACTATTCAATAAATTAAATCGATAAAGTAACGGCCCTCTCATGTTATGGTAATTGTATGCAAAAATTTGGAAATAGGTATAAACCTTAACTAAGATATGTTTCCAAAACTAAATCAAAACTTAAAAAACTGCTTATCAACGAAAGTATGAAACGGCCGTTACATTTTATCACCATTGTCCAGGCTTCCTCTTTCGATGAATCAGCCGGCGCGAGATAAAAAATTCACACTGTCCGTCCAGAAGACGGCCGATACAAAATCCCCGCCGAAATCGCCGGCAATTCGTCGGACGTCGATCGATCGCGGCGCGAGGCAAAAGCCGTAGCGTACCCACGGCGCGAAAGTAAGAAAAATCGCGAGCGTCGCAAAGAAGCTCAGCAGAATTCCGCTGGCGCGAGGGGGACGCGGGGGCGAGGCGATCCAGTTATGCGCGCGTGGCGCTTCGCACATTCGGCTCACGCGTCCCGCCGTCGAATCGAATAACAATCGGCGTCTAATGGACGTTGAGCGACGTCTTAATCGTGCCGGCGATTCCGCAGTGTCG
The DNA here is from genome assembly GCA_900480045.1 of Eurytoma adleriae. Lineage (NCBI taxonomy): Eukaryota > Metazoa > Arthropoda > Insecta > Hymenoptera > Eurytomidae > Eurytoma > Eurytoma adleriae. The sequence continues at coordinate 268,832 of UXGC01000156.1, read as the reverse complement.
CACCATCGTTTGCTCGAATTTGACGCGTCGGTTCGCGCCGCGCGTTTCCTACCCATGCGCTGAACGGAGGTGTGGAATGTTGCAGAAGTAGCTGCAGTCTCGTGGTTTCCTGAGCGTGAAACTGGCGGAGGTTGTTGGGGAACCTGGAGAATATCAGGTATGGGTTCTGGGTGACCTAACAGTGCAATTTCACGAGGTACATTAGGTATGATTTCTACGTGGATAGAAATGTGACATGTGAATGAGATAGTTTGAAGAAATCTTTTGATACTTGAGGTAGGCAATCTACAATAAACTAGTACACACAAAAGTAAAAATTCACTACACTAGTCCGAATTACAATACTGTATAATAGGAAAGTGGCAATGTAGTTGAAAAATGACCATCCTCTCTAGTAAAATGTTCTCTAATTAAAATAAATTATGTTAACACAATTGTAAATTTTTCTAGAAAGTAAAATGGTAATTTTTCTAAATTATTAGTAAATTTTACTCGAGAGCGTGGTAATTTTTTTCAACTAAATTTCAGTCTATGTCCACTTTTCTAGGCAGTATAATGTTTCCTAAAATGTTTGTAATTTATACTGGAACTTTTTCTCAGTGAAAAGACAAATATCAAGACGAATATTTTGTATAAGAAAATCATTGCTAGAAAATTACTTCAGTTTTAACTCAGTTTGAAATTGGAATCCAATCGTCAGCATTTTAATCTCAACTATGCATTTCATTTTATTCGCGCCTCAAAAACTTCGACCAAGAAAAAAAACGTCTTATTAATTCAATAATTCTTGACGTAAAAATAATCTTTTCAACGAAAAACGTACTCCGTTACCTGGACACCTGGAAACCTCCAGAATAAAGACCAGTCCAAGTACACAATCAGCGCCGAATCGAGGAACGCCTCATTAGCATGAGAACAATCTTAATGAAAGCACCGAGCGTCGGCGTGCGCGAGGCGAACGAACAAAAAAAAAATGCGCGCGAGTTCGCTGCAGCCGGCGCGTCCGTCATCGCGAGCGCAAAAAAAAAACACGCCGGAGATAGAGCGCTCGCGCTCGGGCTTTTATCGGTAGTAAAGCGTGCGCGCGGACCGCGGCCAGTGTGCGCTTTCACGTCGCGGAGGCGCACTTTTTTTTTCTCCGCCCAAACGAGCGGATTCGCTTTTCTCCAATTTGTCGCACGAGCGTGAAACCGCGGGGGGCTCGGGTTATGCCGGCCGGGTGTCGGTTACCGAGGTGAAAACAATCGCACTTTGAGCCGCGCTCGTGGCTGCCTTCTGCACGTACGTGTAACTGTGCGCGTAAGTGTTTTTATAGTTTAACGTTGCCGCAGTGTACGTATCAATGAAAAGGGGGCTCCCGTTCGTTTGTGTATCTGGGCCGATCAACAAGTAGTTTCGACGGTCTGGGAGTGAAGCTCGATTGCTCTAATCGTTTTTGAATGCAGTTGCAATCGAGGTCTAAGCTTTTTCAAGAAAATATTTTTGGAGCTTTGTAATTGTAAATAAAGAAGTTATTCTTTTCGTTTATTCTTTACCAGGTATCGTATTATTCTTTATCAAGAAAATTGAAGAGATTGTTCTGACACAATAAACAGTTTGATAGCTGCAGTTATTATGTACAAAATGTTCTTACGAACAATTCAACTTTTAACTGGTGAATCATTGCAATTATCCTAGAAATTCAATAGACAATTTCGGTCGAAGGTCATCTATATAAATCTCATAAATATAGCCTATATAGCAACTTAAATCCAGATAATGAAGCAGAGATATCAATCTAGACTTTTTTTGACACGTTCCTACCGATACTTCCTACCGATCTTTAACCGCACCCACGTGCTTATCAGTCCGATTCTTCTTCTTTCTCCACTCGATCATCATTTTGTTTTGAGTAAAGAAACAGGACAAATTGTTAAATAATAAAAATGTTAAAAATTTATTATAGCAAAATATCTGATTTTGCAATGAAAAGAAAGGCGCTGTGGATATCTCCAACAGTAAAAAGATACGGCTTTTGTTTTATTACTAACAGTCGAGAGGCTTCTTTGCATTTAAAGTGGCTTTCGTTTTTTGGAACTTTATTGGGCACCGCTTGTGAAATGTAAACCATCGTCCGGGGACTTTAAGTATAAATAATCAGCAACGTTTTCAACGGTTAAAGTTAAAAATCTTATTGAATCGCAAAAAGAGTTACAAATAAGTTTTTAAGTATAGATTTGTACATAAGCTTAGAAATAAATATTGCAGGATTTTAAACGATTTTTCAGACCTATTGAAGATCCGACTGAATTCATAATAGTACTAGTTTATTGCCATCGGACAATCTGCGAAATTGAATGAATAGCCGACAATAAACGTTACATCGTTTTCTAATAAACGATCAATCCGACGGGTTATACATTGTAACCCCGTATCGTTTAACTATACAAATTTTAGTGCACCTATCCGCGAAACGCCGAGAAATATTTATTAGCCGTAACATCTTCATTAATCAATCGCGGGCGCTTAACGCGAAAACCGTTAGCCCCCGCCGACATCCGACCCCCGTAAAACGGCGGATCCGTACGGTCCCGCCGGCCGCGAGCGTAAAAGGCGTCGGACAATAAAGCAATAATTTCGGCTCGTAAATAACGCCATCGAGCGTATCATAAAGGCGCATCTGCGCTTCAAAACGGCGCGAATCGAAGCCGAATAAATCACCGGCGAGGCGATAAAAGCCGCGGAAAGGAAAAGCTTTTGGCTACAAATCAATTTGCTGAGAGCGAGGTCATTTTTCTGCGGATACGACTCGAAACTTTTTTTTTCTTCGCGCGCTCAAGGTTGCCCCGGTAGACGCGTAAATCTCGCCGAGGTGCAAGTTTCGAGGGATGGCGATGGTGAACGTTCTTATTTGAAATGAAAGTACATTTCGATATTTTTTTATTTATTGCTATTATTTGTTTAATGGAAAATTAAAAGTAAATAAAGAAGCTGAAGAAGTCGAATCTGAATGCTCGGAAGTGTGTCATTCTGTGAGTCATTCGTATTATCAGTTTGTCATATTATACAGATGCATCAAAAATATTTTAAAAATATTATACAAGTGCACACATATAAAAAGTGATAATTTGCTTCTTAAATTAATTCTTAAAATAATTTATTAAAGATTAATTTTTTAATAGATAAAACAAAGAAAATCGGTCAGCAAAAGTCATAATTAAATTAAATTATTCATGCAAAATGCAACCACAAATGACGCGTTAAAACGCGTAATAATTTACGTAAAAATGATGCACTACTTCTTCCCAAACTACTTACTCATTCGAATGCTCTAACCGATTAATCGATTAATCACGTGAATTCCTTCACTCTCCTGGAAATCACAGATAGGGACGTTACTCCTAGTTAAAATCTGACGTTTCTCAATTATTGAGAATTTAAAAGGAATTTATATTTAGCAATGTGGTACGAGAGCTTTTCCTGCAGATTGCGTATGAGCTTATCGGAGGAAGTTAGTTTCCTCCGGGATGCACGTAGTACGTAAGCAGAGCAAGTTCAGTGTCTGACGCACATTTTCTAACTATTTTTCCATTAAAAGAAAGTTTATCTCTTGCCTGATTTTTACTGTTCTTATGTTGAACAGCATCAAGGAAAGGTTTTTAGTAGATTTTAAGTCAAAAGGGTACTAAAAGTACAAATTTTCAAATGGTAGCATATAAGAATTATGCATCACTAAATAAAAAGAATAATAATAATGATGAGACAAACAGTAAATGCTTGTATTAATAAAATGTCAAATAAGAACCAAGCAAGTATTTAATAGTAATTTTTTTTAAGTGAAATTCAGACAGTGAGATGAAAAGCCCATTCCGATGGGCCTTGTGGCTAGCATTAATGGGTCAGGTGATCGGCCCAGTAATAGGTGACTTCATGGTGCTGGTGGGACCGGAGTACACTTTCGGTCCTTGGCACTCTAATACGTACCGGCAAGCGAAAGATGCATTCTGCGTCACCGACGATATGAGCAGCGCTCTGATCTGGAATACCTATTTTGAATGGGTCCATCCAAGCATGCCAATGCCGAATGATGTCGCGAAAAAATCTGAAGGTAAAAATTATAATTGTAAAACTCATGGTTAGTAATCAGCCATACCGATTTCGACATTATTTTATATTAATCAAAACCCAAAACAAATTATTGAAAAAATCATCTTATGGAATCTTCCATAATAGTGCATAGGATTTCTGTTTTCAACGCTAAATTGTTACATTTATAACCTTCGAAGATGATTTGAAAAATCGGAGTCGAGCATGTAATATTTAAAAATTTTGCAAACCACTGCTCATCCACAGTTACGAATGGAATTACTTGAAATTGAAACCTGATATTGTTTGCTTCATTACAGAGGGCATTACAAAGCGATTTTTTCAAAAATAGGTTTTGGTTTTTAAATAATTAACAAAATGTCAAAATCGGTATGGCGGATTCGGTATAGCCAAAGATACCATTTTTCACTAAAAGAAAATTTTTCAATATTAGTGATTAACAGCGAATCTTACGTGTACTCGAACGATGATCTGACCTGTCAAATGAGCCAGTACTCGCAGTGTTCACAGCACTGGAAACATGAGGGTAATTGGAATTACGTAAGGAGTCTGGAAAATCCAATGTCTCCAATTTTCGACAATCGGTGGGAAGGTACTAGTTCGATAAAAAGTAATAGATTATCGAAACTATCCAAAACAAAACAATAATTATTTTTCACATTACGCAGATTTTCCTGTGGAATCCATAAAGGATGCGTTCTCGTCGAATCGCATTTTTCTTTTACAGAATTCGGGAGCTTTGAGCGTCTCCATTCGAGGCTCAACCGACGCCCATTTTGCCGTGTGCGATAAGAAGAACACCAACACCATCGACAACTTTTGCTTTTACATAATCGTGGGAGGTTGGAAGAACACGCTCTCAGTCCTACGGAAATGCGAAAGTGGTTTACCAGATTCTATCAATAACTTGCCCACAGGTGGCTGCCGCGATATAATTGCATCGCACAATGTAAGATCGTATTCCGCACATTGTTGAAGTGCATCTTATTAATTATAATAATTATTACATATCCAGTTTACGTCATTAGCAATGGTATTTCATGAAAATTATTGATAGAAACGTTTTACATTTTTAGGCAAGTGTTTTGTCATCCAGTGAATGGAGAACGTTCACGATTAAATGGAATTTTCAGGAGAACATAGAGCTTTCAGTATATAGCACTCAGAAAAAAATTCTTCATTACGAAATGCCGAAAGAAAAAGATCACTTAAGGTTTGAATACGAGGGCCCATTCGCATCAAATTGTTACTTGTTCACCAGGAGTAGAGGCGGAATGAAGATGAAGTTTCATCAATGTAGGTATATGGTATATGGTTCAAAGTACCATGTTACATTTTATCGAATGAAAACTGTGCTATTTTGCATATCCTGAATGAAAGCTATAAAATTTTGCGTATCCTCTAGATGGTTACTCTCTGGCAACAGCGACTCAATCTAAACTCTTCTCTCCAAAATTCATGGCCGCACCACCGGGTAAAACTGTATGCGTGGAAATGTCAGTCAGCTTATGTAGAACGTGTACCATGAGCGTAGATTTTATCGATGTAAATGGGACCCGCAGACCTGGAAAAATTATTCGTAACACAGTGAAAGATAACTTCTACGATCTACCAATCTGGCAAAACGAGAAATTCAACAAAACATTGTGGCACAAACTGCAGGAGCCAGTAATATTGGAAATCAACACATTTAATAATGACAGTAAAACTAGAAACAGCTCTTACTGGGCGATTTCTAACATTCGGCGCTGCTTCGATGGTCAGTATATGTAAACTGTACGTATATTAAAAATAAAATTCATTTCGTACGATGCTGCATTTGTTATCCTTAATTTTAAAAAAATCCACTTGAAAAACTGACTACTTTGATGTAGAATACGTTTTTAATAATTGAGCTCTAGATTTAGAAGCATTAACATATTTGGATTTTTCCCTATAAGGATTTAACAAACTAATTTTGAATAAACAAAAAAAAATTGAAAAAACTATACTGGTTTCAAAAGTTTTATGTTAATATTTTTTAGGAGCAATCAAAGTGGTTCCATTCGCAGATTATCAAGACTACACCAACAACTATTTCTGGCATAAAAATATAACATGTCAAAAAATATCAGCAGATGGTAGTTCAGCAATTATTCATTTAAATGACTTTAAGAAATCAACAATAGATCCAGGTAATACTTTTACATTAACGAACACAAATCCGATAATTAATATAATAATCAATAAAGTTCAAACATTATCAACCTTTTCTTTTTACAGCAAAAAGGCAACCATGTCCCGAAGGAAAAGTTGGTTCATCTAATTGTTCAGTGACGTGCTCAAAATTATTTCGGAGCTACGGAGATTGCAGAAAATTAGCAGTTTGTGACGTGTACGGTTGCTCTTGCCCACAAGGTTTTATAGATGACTTGCCCAAATGTGATAACTGTAAAAATTAAATTCATTTAATTTTTTATTCTTTAAATATTATTAAAAGCAAACTTGCTTAAACCGATTGTAATTTGTAGATTGTTCGAAGACTTATGGTTATGATTGCAAACACAAATGTGGAAATTGTGCGCACAATAGTTGTCATTTCGCAACTGGTCATTGCAATGACGGTTGCGAGAATACCATAAATTATTATTATTTACCGCCTAACTGTGAAGAAGGTAAGCTACATAATTAATAAATGAACCATTCATTTGTTAAATTAGTTTAATAATAATGGTTTAATTTGCAGGAATTGGATCCCCTCCAATCCCAATTACAGAACCGAATAACTCAACATCTGTTAGACTATCCTTGCATATGAAAAATGAATACAAACGTATACCAACCATTATACATTTCGAAGTTTGGGTATATTTTTTTACTTAAATATACATATACTCAAGTGGAAGATTTACAAATAGTACTCTAACGTACTTGTTTTTTTTTAAGGAAAATTCAACGCCGGTTTTTATTAGTAAAAACATAACAATAAATGGCAGCACCTTCATCGCAACCCACGCAGAACCATTACGTCCAGGTACTCGTTACAACGTCGCCGGCTTCGTTCATGCAGTAAATAGAACTTTTCGAAGTGAATGGGGTACTTTCGTGACGTCGTGCACAGGTCCGTTCCACACACGCACAGATACTCGTCCAACTTATTCGCAAGCGTACGGTGGTTGCCCATGAAATTTAATGAACTTTTGCATATTTTTAGAATCTGGCTATTTAGATTTTGTGACTATCCCTGATGAAAACAGCATAACAGTAGATAATTTAATCCATGATTTTAAAGATCCTTGTCCACATACATGGTATCGTGTTCAATTGTACAATGGTTTTCAATTATTGTCTAATGAATCGATTGATTTTCCTAAAACGTTTACAAATCTAAAATCTTACACTGTATACAGAATTGTTATTATGGCAGAGAAGTATACTATTGTTGACAGAAAAGTGCATACGTTAGAAGGAGGTAAATTACTTGTATAAACTGATTTTGTCATTGGAATTAAAAATAAATATTTCTTGCAGTTCCAAGTGAAGTTACGAGTTTTGAAGTTTTTTCCAGTTTTAGCGACGTAATTGTATGTGCATGGGAGACTCCTACATCACCGAATGGAAAAATTGAAAAATACATCGCAGAAGTTGAGGTAAACATTAATCTTATCTGAAGTAAATCAAAAGATGAACCGTTAAGAAATAATAATTATGTTATTTTTCTTCAATTACTCAGCCAATCAGATCACTTGGTTGCAGAGATTTGAAGAAATTATCGTACATCTCGGCACCTGGTTACAATGCCAGTGAATTTAAAAGAAAATTAGTGATAACGAATACCTCTCAAACTAGTTATAGAATGACATTTAATGGATTAAAGCCTTATACAGAATACCGAATCACTGTATACGCCTGCACATCTCGACACTGCGGTAATAAAACAGAAAAAATACTTGAAACCCGATCTAATGGTATGCTCAAAGTTATCTTACAAATGATCCATCAAATTGGATCAGTCGAAATTTTATTCTCGTACTTTAAGTTAACCTAAACTAATGGATATTTCAGATCATCCAACTGAAGTTTTTACTAACTTGCATCTAACCAATGAATCTTCTGATACTGTTGCTGCAAAGCTAAGATGGAATCCACCGAGCGATTGTTCATCTATCACTGGCGTCATACGTGCAGCAAAGTTGTACATTCAAAAATTAGGCGATATTAACACAATGAACATTGTGGAAACACATGATTATTATTACAATTTAAACAAGCTAATTTTTGAAGGATCTGCAAATTACGAAGTTCGGCTTCATTCACTTAGAGACAATGGTGGAGAAAATAAATCTGCTTACGTCAGTCTGAAATTCCGAATGCCTGACAGAGGTTTCAATTTTTGCTCACAAATATAATTCGGTATAAATATATATTTAACATTACTACATTTCTTTTTTCCAGAACCACCACCAGTACTAGATTTGGATATAGTAGAAGTGGACATTCCAAATAAGGAGACAATGTTAAGATGGAAAGTACCATATCCGCCGCATCATGGACAGTTAGATTACTATTCAATATCATTCTGTGCCAAAGATACAACATCGTGCGATGAAAAACATCGTATAGTCGTAAATAGTAACGAATATTGCACATTTTGGAACTTCAAAGACATGCTTTGCAAGACTATTAGTCTTCCAGACAAGACTTATTACAACTATAAAGTAGGTACAATAATATTGCACTAAAGAAATTTGTATATAATCGCTAGATATATAATTTTAGATTTCAGCTTATAATAAAGGCGTGACTAAAGCATCAATTCCTGCATTTAAGCGTATACAAAGAACAGAGTCCGGTATGATACTTTAGTAAAATAAAGTGCACTTTGGATTAAGGATGCGAATTATTATTCTTTTTAATATTTTTAGTACCTACCGAACCAACAGATCTTGTTTTGAACATCTTAAACAAAGAGGATGCATTAGTGAACGTAGTATGGAATCATCCATGGAAAACTGGCGGTAGCCTGGGTAAATTCGAAATCAAAATTTATCGAATGCATAGTGATTTGAAAGACCCGCCATGGGAATACAAGTATTTCGAAATCGGCGATACTTATCACTCCCAATATATGCAGATGGTGGATCTGTTACCATCCTCATTTTTTACAATTTCGGTGCGAGCTGTAACAACAGGAGGTACTACAGGAAATACATCTGAAAATACAATCAATCTTCCTAATGCAGTAAAGTTTAACTCTACAAATTTGTCGCCAAAAACTAATAACGATCAGATGATATCAATCACAATACCTGCAATAATAAACGATATTAAAGGAAGTGTAATGGTCATACTAGTAAAAGGACTGAAATACTGTGACAGTATAAATACCAATAATAAAGATAATGTGTTTCTAGACTCACAAGAATCGTCAAAGTACAATCTCACTTGGGAAGCCGCTATTCTGACTGTAAGTTAAGTTAACAGTGCATATTTTTAATGATATAACACGGAACAATGATTTCAGAATCCTGAAAAATATGCAGACCATGAATTCAAAATAGGAGATGGCAACATTTATGGTGATGTCAAAAATTACCGGATCTGCTCGAAAGAAACATACATGGTACACATTCTTCTTATTGAAAAGTATGAAAATTTGAGAAATACATATTTTAGAACTTCTGATCCGAATATTCTGGCAGAACTCAAATCAAATGCAATTTACGTTGAGGAAACTCCCAAACATTACGCTATGTGGATGACTCCATTGTTTTTAATTGTCATAATAGCTATTTTGTTTATTTTTATTTACTACCGTAAACAGTGAGTATTTTATAGATGCCCTTTTCTTTTCATGATATCCGAAAACTAATTCCATGTGTTGTAATTATCCCATTAATAATTATTCAGTAAATGTTTTATAACAAGTACACCAAAAACTAGTCCCCAAGAGAATATGCCTCTATCGAACGACTTTAGTACAAGTAAATCTAATAACATTATGAGTGAAGTTGAGGCTAATAGCAAAAAAATAGATGAAAAAGAACTACCTCAGAATAATATTTTTATTGTGGAAAAGAAGACTGAATACATAATGCCTATAAAGGTTCAAGATTTTGGAAATTATTTTGAACATGCTTTCAAATCTGGTGCTTTAAACAAAGAATATAAGGTATACTTTAGCTAATTAATAACTAAATCTGTTAACCAAAAGTTTATAATTTAAATGTTTTTTCCTAAAGACTATCAAAAGTGGGTTGACAAGGCCATGCACCTATGGATCCCAACCAGAAACGAAACCAAAAAATAGATATGCCAACTTATTTCCATGTAATTTATTATTTAAAAAGAAATATTTACCCATGCCACACAAAGAATGTTGAATAAATTAAATGCTTGTTCTTTATTTCAGACGATGATACTCGAGTTGTCCTAGAGAAACTACCTGATGATCCTTTCTCAGATTACATCAATGCTAATTTCATAACGGTGAGCAATATTAAAAGTAAAATAGTAGAAAATTTAAACAAATCAAAAATATTTAATTGCTTCAATCTCGAAACAGGGTTACGGAGAAATTCCAAAGACATACATAGCCACCCAAGGTCCAAAACCAAATACTGTAATTGATTTTTGGCGAATGGTGTGGCAAGAAAAAGTGAAAATCATTTGCATGATGGCAAATCTCGTAGAAAATGGAAAGGTAAATTTTGTTAATGACTTAAATTGTATTTAATTTCGACTAATAAAAGATGTTATCAATTTCAGACCAAATGCGAACAATATTGGCCATCTGTTGTAGGTAAAAAGGTATTGTACGGTACGGTATCAGTTAAATTTGCAAGTGAAGAAGTTCATTCCGACTACACTTATCGCACATTCCAAGTCACCTACAGTAACCAGGAAATTCGTACCGTAATCCTAATTTTTCACTAATATATTGGATCAAATAAACAATTAGATTTTCTTGACTTAAGATAATGTAAACAAAATTTATAGATCGAACATCTTCATTTTACGGCTTGGCCAGATCATGGAGTTCCATCCAATCCAAGATCGATAGTGGCGTTCCTTCAGGAAATTCAGAGGCACTCTCCAGCACCTAGAAAATCTGATGATCCACCAATTGTTGTTCATTGCAGTGCCGGTGTTGGACGCACCGGTACACTGATAGTTTTAGACATGGCTGTATGTCGAATATTTTCCGAACAGGTAATTTTATCTCTTATTTACATAATTTACATTTTAGTCTTATTTATCCTTTATTATAATATTCTTTTGAATCAATTTAACTTGATCAATGTAATTAATGCTTGTTTTGATAGGTCGTTGATGTATATGCAAATGTACTATCAGTACGTAAAGAGAGATTAAATATGGTAGATAATACAGAACAGTATTTACTTGTACATTTAGTTCTTGTAGAATTTTTAAATTCGAAGGACACATGCTTTACTTGTGATAATACTTTGCCTGAAAAAATTAGGGAAGCAAAAAAATATTCGACTGTTCATTACCAAAGGTTCGTATGTTTGTTCACTCATTTTGCATCAGTATTTCACTTTATTGTAATAATTTTCTTACGTAGAATTTTGGATACAAACTGGTGGAACGAAGTTTTAGGATCCCCACCACTTCCTGAAAAAATGGTGTCAATTAAGAACAGAGCGAAGCACAGGTTTCCTGAAACAGCTGGTATTCATGAATTAAAATATTAATCAATTCACGAAAATTATTCGCCATGTTTACAAATACAATAAATAATTTTAAATAATACCACAGGTGGCTTAAACAGAATATTTTTAAAGAGATCAAATAGGTATGATGAAGATAGTGATTACATAGCAGCCACTAGTGTAAAGGGAATCTTCAACAATCGTCAATACATTACTACGCAGTTACCAATGCCCTCAACAGCTGCAGATTTTTGGAGAATGATGACTGAATTAAATGTCGAACTTGTACTAGTTCTACAATTACCCGATCTGCAAGATTCCGTAGGTGTTATTATCAAATAAACGTTTTGGCATAGCCCTACGTTTAATGTTACATAATTCTTTTGTTATTTTAGACATACTGCGAATTGGTACCAGAGAGTCAAAGTTACGGAAGTACCAATTATTTAAAAATTATTAGACAGGAAAGTTCAACCATGGATTCACAATTTTACCAAAAGGAAGAGGTCCTTATAATTGACAGTTCCGAGGTAAATAGTTGTGATCTATAAACATTCAAAAAAATTCTCTTTTTCAGTAGCTTTTTAACAGAATATTTATCTCGATTATTTAATTTATTTGTAGCAGCCATCCAAAGAGCAGACAATCAAAATCATCAGCTACAAGAATTGGCCTAAATCATCTTTGCCGCCACCATCTGAATTGGTAAACTTGTGGAAGGCTTTTGACAAATTCCCTGTTAAGGATAATTGTCCAGTTGTTATTGTCTGTCGGTGAGTATTACATTATATTGCAAAATGTTGAAAATTACAATTAACATTTTTATATTATTAATCTTTTTCCTGTAATAAATTAGCGATGGAATAACAGCGAGTGGTCTTTGGCTAACTTTGTCGATTTTACTGAAGAGAATGACTATTGATAAAGAATGCGACGTTCTGCAAGCTGTTCGTTTAATTAAACGATGTCGAAAAGACTTTTTAAACCAAACAGTACGTATTGATATTTAACTTTATGCTAGAGAATTATTTTTTTTAAACAAATTTATTTTTTAGGAGTATTTCAATTACCTATACGAAGTTGCATTAGAATGGTTCATCCAAACATGAAAGATATAAGTTTTTTAATAATAAGAATATAATTACAGTGATAATATTTTTAGTTTGTAACGAATAAAAAGTAATGTAGCTAAAAAATATTGTACATTCGAAGTGCTAAAGAATTAATCATAAGGATTTTGAATTTTTATAATTTAATTACGTTTATTTTAAAAATGAGTAATTAACATGACAATGTATTGTAAATATCAATATAGCTAGCTGATTCTTTCAATGTAGTCAAAAGTCATTAATTTATTTAAAAATTATATAGGATTACTAATAATTTACATTTCTTTTAAAAATTTTATTTTGTCGACACTGAATCATAAATCATAAAAATATTTTGAATTTTCAATAAATTATATTATTTTAAAATAAATTGATGTTTAAAGTATGAATCAATTTTAATTTTATTTTGAAAATTATTCTCACAGTGCTGAATCACTTCCTTTAACAAAATAGTCATAAGTTCCTAAATAAAGCATCAAATATACCTCATAGCATTCCACATATTATTATTCCACAGAGCTCGAATATTTTTATAGGAGAAATAGAGTTTATTCTATAGATTTTACAAAATGTGCTGAATTTTTTAATAATTAAATACAATAATTAATTTTTCCTACAATTGTATTGTAAATATGAAGTTAACTGGACGACTAATCTCATTGCTACTAGTGGGACAGATAATTAAACTGGTACAAGGTGAATTCATGATTCTCTCAGGACCACAATATCCAGATAGAAAATGGAGTAGTTATGCTTATGTATATGCGAAAGATGCATTTTGTATTACTGATGAAATAAACAGCGCTTTAATCTGGAATCGCAATTTCAACTGGGTACATCCAGGTTTAAGAGATCGCAATACAGTGTCAAAAAGTGAAGGTACGTTGATTTTCTAGTTGGTATAAAGAATATGCAAAGATGATTTTAGAAAAAAAAAATATAAACAATAATAAAATCGCGACTGATAATGTGTTTTAATTTTTCGGACATGTTCACTTCAATGGGCGTTTAATTTAAAAATGTTACAAACAAAAGTAATAACCGACAAATCAAACAAAGATTCAAATGAAAATTTAAATTGTCAAATGAACGAGTCATCCGCATGTTTATATAACTGGAAGAAATATGGAGATTGGATTAATAGCAGTAGCATTGAAATGACAATATCCCCAGTATTTGACAGTCAATGGGAAGGTAAAATTAAAGCAACACTATTATTAAAATTTAGTACGATAAAATGATACAATAATAAACTTATTGAAGTGTATGTAATGGTAAAAAAATTTCTCAATGAAATATTCCATTTGGCAGATTTTCCGGAGATATCGATGACGACAAAATTTCAAGAGATGATCAACTTAACAAGCTCTGGCGGTTTTAGCGTCTCCATTCGTGGCTCTGAAGATGCTCAATTTGCTTTCTGCGATCAAAATAACTCGCAAAATAATTATTGTTTCCTCATCGTTCTTGGCAAGTTAAATAACTCTTTGAACACAAGAAGTTCGACAATAAGCATGTGCGAAAGCGATAACATTAAATCATCTTCTGCAGATCCAAAATGTAATGTTCTCGCAATACATAACGTAAGAGTGATCCCATTTTGATTATACTAAACTTTTTTTGCATAATTTGCACAAACAGTTTTTGAATAAAAAATAATGTCTTGTCTTCAGGCGACTGTCCTTAGTGAATACGAATGGAAAACTTTTACATTTAAATGGAATTTTCAAATTAATTCAGCAGAATTATCTGTGTATGATAATAAAGGCCAGATATTGACTTATTACGGAAAAGGTAAAGATAATATATTTCTGCATAATAGTGTAATCGTTGACGAGGAGATTAATCTTTTGGCAAGGAGTTCAAGAGAATTGCTGATGAAGTTTCACACATGTATGTATGCTAATTTCTTTTTTCAGTTTTTGAAATTAAAATAAAAGAAAAAAGTTGATTAAACGTCAATTGTCATTAGATGGTTTCTTAAAAACATTGATGGCCAATTCCACTATGGAAAGTCCACAATTCACGAGTACTTCGTTGCATAACAATATATGCATTGAAATGTCAATCAGCATTTGCATTAAATGTTCAATACGAGTTAGCTTAATTGACAGAATGTACAACAAAATATCTAGTCAAATTTTTGAAAATACAGTGACAAATAACTTGTATGACCTACCCGAATGGCAAAATATAAAATTCAAAAAGGTACTGCCACATTCATTGGAAGAGCCGGTCTGTTTAGAAATAAGGACTTTATTTTCTAGTAGCTTGAAAATAAATAATTCTTACTGGTTAATTTCTAATGTTCGCCAGTGCAATGAAGGTATGTTTAATTCAACTCAATTACCAGGCATTTATAGAACAAGATTTTTAACTGAAACATGACAAAATCAATAAAATATAAACGATTGCTATTTTGCAGATTCAATAAAAGTAATTAAATACAAAGCTTACCCAGATTACGAAAATAATACTTTTATCTGGCCAAAAACAATTTCATGCCAAAAACTATCGTCAAATGGTTCTTCTACAATCCTTTACTTTAATAATTTCAAGGAGACATCTGTTGATCCAGGTAATGGATATATGTATATAGCATACGTAAGGAAAAGCAGCAAATTAAATATAAAGATGTCATGTGTATTTAACTCATAAGTTAATTATTATTTCCTCTGCTATCTAACCTTCAGTTCTTTCACAGAAAAGGTGCAACAATGCCCAAAAGATAAAATTGGTTCTTCATGCTTCATTCCATGTTCTAAATTATTTTCAAGTAGCCGCTGTCAAAATTTGACGGCTTGCGATGTAAATGGTTGTTATTGCGGACAAGGATTTATGTGGCCTAACTGCAATACAGGTGAGTATTCCCGCTAGTTTAAAAACAAGTAAAACTTGTAGATATTTAATGTATTTATTATTGGTAGAATGTCCGTCAATGACGTATGGTCACCATTGTAAACAAAAATGTGGTAATTGTTTATCGAATAAGAACGGCTGCGACTCCGTTACTGGTCATTGTCATGGAGGTTGCAATAATGGACAAATTAATTTCTACTTGCCACCTAATTGCAAAGAAGGTATTATAATAAATATTAAATGACTTATAAATTCACTGTGCTAACATTTTATTTTAATTTTAACAGAAATAAAATATTCAATCGTGCCTATACTAAAAACCATATCTTCGACCTCAGTGAAATTATCTTTGAATTTAAAAAAGGAATTGAAAGATATAGCTCATCGTGTGCATTTTGAAATATGGGTAAGGAAGTGTTAAAATTACAAATATTGCTATTAAAGTTATTGTTGATTACGCGTGTGAATTATCCAATTAATTAATACATTTTTAATGCATTAGCAAAATTCGTCATCTTTATTCAAGAGTGGATATATGAGTGTGAAAAACAAAACAACTGCCGAATTTTTCCAAGATCATTTATTCCCTAGGACAGACTACAAAACGATCACTATATTACATTTAAACAAAAAAGGAAAAGCATTAAGAAGTGAATGGGTCCCATTTACTACGTCAGTGGCAGGTTGGTTTTATAGATTTTGTATTAAATTTTTTTAAATATAATAATTAATTATTTATATTTCTTTTCAGTATCTACGAACTTGAATATTTATATATTTATGTACTCAATATTCCTAATATCTGATTGTATGTACTAACAAGAATTTTTCAACCATTGTAAATAAAATGCTATATTTTTATAACAGTAAAAGTTTTGAGAAATTAAAATTGTATGCATCATGGAATATCGTTAAATTTAAAAGTAGAGAAAAATAAATACATTCAGTATAAAATAAAAAATAAAAACGAATAAAAAAAATACAAGCAGTATTATTATAATTTAATACCATTGAATGTGATCACTAAGCTAATAAAGAATAATATTTTTAGAAGACCTGACAACGAGTTACAGGTCCCGATCAGTTTGGATATCACAGAATGACAATCATAGTTTGCAGGACTACTTATTTCCATTATTTCTCTAGCGTATTTAATAAAGTAACATACATTTCTATTTCTAAACTAAGCAATAGTTTCATCGCTAGACTAGATTATGATCTTACAAGCAAAAGGTCACTATTAGTTATTCACTTCAAATCCTAACATCTTTTATCTTGAACATTTTTTTATTGCTATTAGCCGCAAAAGAGTATCCAATGCAACCTTTAAAATGTATGCATATAAATTATAATAGAATATTTAACTTATCTGAACAAGGTATTCATTAAAATAACCCACTATAGAATCCACCAAATTAAATATTGTTTGTAATAATTATTTTTGTAACGCTTCGTAAAAATATATTTAATGGTAACCACATATATACTTTTTGTACTATTTAAATAAATAAATTTTATTTACATCCATTTATTTTAAATACTAATAATAATAGATACTAATAATTACTTTACAATCGAATTTTTATCGAGTGGTAAGTCCATTCGAGAATACGCATTGTTGGGCACAAAGACGAAATAAGGTTCTTTTCCTATATTACTACAATTCCTATCCTCTTTTCTATCATCACTTTTGTTCGAATTTGACTTCTTCCTGCGCTGCAATAACAGACTAGCCAAAGAACTCCATAAAGCGCCAAGTAAATGAAGTGACCATCCAAATTCTCCGTAGAGCATGTAAGCTCTGACAATAATATCAAATACAGTCTTGAATAATTGGAAAATCATAAAAATTGCTATTATGCCAGCACTAGCCGTACCGAATGTAAGAAATCCTGACCAAGCCCTGTCCCATGAAGACTGCATAATTTTGGATACAGCATAATCATTGAACAGATTGCTCAGAGCTTCATGCTTCTTCAAATGCTGCCCATCCATTTCTCGTGCAAGATCATTCAAAAGTGAACCTCGCTCCGAAGGGAACATGACGTTATCTCGGATGTGGTTGAGATCTTCGTCGGTGTAAATACCATTTTTTATCAAGTCGCCAGGATTCGAGTACTTCCAAGTAGGCTTGGTCATTGGCTTCAAAGTTAACGGGGGAACCGTTTCAGTTGGCTTCTGTAAGATCTGATACCAAAAATCACCCACTAAGAAGTAAGCAGGAAGTAAACGGTTGCAAGAGTACTTCGTTCCCCTGCTTTTCAGAATGTGAGTTTTAGGGGTCAAAAAATATGTCTTGTTCTCAAGCGTCACCGGCAATTCAACGTAACACTCCTCGTCGTGTTTAATCTTCACTTCTACCGGTATGCATTTTATCAAGTGCACGACTTCACCAGCAATAACTGCCATGTAACCAGGTCCTTTCATCAGGTTATATGCAAACTCGTCTGGACTGTGCGCCGCGATTGACAAAGAATTTTTAAGAATTTTACGTTCCAAGTTGCAACTGTGCTCTATTATATCACGATACAGCTCCTTCATTTGACGTTTCATGTGCTTTTCTACATAAACGAATTTTGAGTTCATATAAGCAAGTATGTCAATATTGTCCTTCGAGATTTTCTGCTTGTCACCTCTTTTGTCAAATAGACCATCAGATTTTTTTGTCTCATAAACAAGAAGCTTAGGATGTTCGGTCCTGATGAATTCCGTAGTACAGACCATCTCTGTGGACTGAGCCGTAAGGGCAAATGTTATACCCTTCGAATCCACTGAATATACCGTTCTTTGATTCGACATTTCATAATTGACCATTTTAACTGCTTTTCCTTCGTATAATAGACCATACCTATCAAAATTGCAATCGTTTATGGGAATAGCTTCCCAAAAGGTGTAACCTCCTTTAATATCAACGCAAGCCTTGGACGATAAGGTACAAGTCTTACCCGAATGCAAATGGATTAGGTTATTGTCCAAACTGACTTTGGCTTGATATTCAGTTAAAGATATTTTAATATTACCTTGTACCACTACTGACTCCCATGATCCATACGGGTCTGCGTACGAGGCACCTGAACAGTGACCATGTTCATCCAATGTACCTGCTAAAGTCCACGACCCTGAATAGGTCGCGTTTCCTTGTAAGCCACGAATAGAGACATTTTCTAAATGATGGAATTCTTTTTTGGCATGTATGTCTTTGCATGTTTCATGGTCTATCTCGTATATAAATTCATTATAACCATTAGCTATGATGGATGTATGCGAGAACATCCCGCAATGGTATATCGTTCTGCGAATTTCTATTTTGCATTGAATAACTTTCGTATGACTGTACTCATTGATTTGCAATAGTTGAACGTAGGTTTCAGTAACATTAGTAGTTTCTTGAGGTATGTCACATTGATCTACATCTAATAAAGAGATAGTTGTAATGTTCATCAAACTCGTTCTGCCACAATCATAACCAATTAAACTGGCAGTTGTAGTAGTAAGTAGGAACTGAGCAGAAGAAATTAGTAAGAGAACAGTTTTCAAAATTACTTTGCCTTCCATCCTGTGAACAAAATGCAACAAAATAAAATATACAATAATAAAATTATAAACATATAGAATAATGAAGGATGCAATATGACGTATAAAATAAATACGTTTATTTAATGAGACAATGATTCTAATACTTTATTCGGATTGTCAAATCCTACTTATTAATAATTATAATAATTTAGAAATTTTTTAAACAAATATGGTATTATGGTAATGTAAAGAAAAAATTTATAAATGTACTTCTATAAATTTAAATGCCGTTTCGTAACTTACAATTTTATATAAGGATTAGAAAATGAAATTAAATAATGGTTACCTGAAGTGTTAACAATTGGTAGAGGGTAACAATTGTTAACAATTGGTCCTCTAAAATCCACTTAAATTTGCTTTGTAGATTAGATCTGAACGAACAATCACTAAAAAGTGATACTGATGTTAATTGAACCTCAGAAATACTTATGCTGACTAAAAATTCAATCGCGAACTAATTATATACTAGTCCGCGACAATGACTACCGCCTATTGTTCTCCCTCCAGATATCAAGGATGAGCTTATTGTCTTTCGGATTATTAGTCGACTGCAGTTGATTTAGTAAAAGAGATTGAGTGATCATTTAAATAAGCAGTAGAAAAGTACTAGTGCGAATAATTTCGATAATTTATTTTTGTCTACGTGTAAATTACTGAAAGCCGTTGGTAAAACGTTTGTTAACACGTCGTCAATTACAAAATAGGAAAAAATTTTCATAGGCTGTGATTCACACTGCTATTTATAAAGAAAGTAATTAGTATTAATATCTATTTTAATTCTCGATTTATATCATGACTCGTATGGAGAAAAAATTCGTGACGAATTCAATAGTGTGGTCAACACTGCAAGTATGCAAATCTGAATCATCTACTTCCTGGAGTATTATTCAGTACCCTATATTTCATAAATAAATGACTCTTGCTTTGTTGTTGTTTACAATGTATATACTTAATTGTCGACAACATTATAAATTTGAAAAATTCGAATAATAATTAAAATGCATTATAAGAATGTGGGATACTTTAAATTTGATTTATTATAACTTCAAGAAGTCTAAGTTAATGTCTGAAAAAATCCATATTTTTATAAATTATTTTTGATTCCTATGAATATTTATATTTCGATTTGATCACCTTAAATATTTTGTTTGAGATTTTTCTCAAAATATAATAATGAACAAGGTTGTAACTATCATAAATTTATTTTACATTGCTTTTCAGATATTTTTACTAAAACTTTTAGATAAATCAATTTTTTCTGATAAGCACTATCAGGGGTAGATAGAGAGGGTTAATTCAAAATAAACAATTTAAATTAAATATTCTTTTGAGATGCATCCTGTGAATGAATCACGTCCTATGATGGGATTGTCAGTACGCTATCAGACTGTATTTTTTCTCAACAAGGCATTACATTTCCTGAAATATGCATCATATGCTCTGAAATATTTTAAAAATCAATTTTAATCAAAATTATCACCTTTGCTCGAAAGATGCAGGTGTCATCTGTAGTCTCGCTGCTACTTGACGCCTCAAATCCGACAACCGCAGTTGAAAAACTGTGAATGTGCAGTTTTCGGCGAGGCACTTCATCGCTATCGTTGCCGCGATGACTGCTCGCAGCAGTCATGAGGCAGCCGCCGCAATAACTGTACACGCCTCTTTCGGAAGTGAAGTGCGGACTTTAATTGTGATTCTCCCGCATAACAAGGCCAGTACTTAAAAAATAAGTTGATCGCAAAGTTTTTGTTTGCAAAGATAGCGATTGCACAAATTTTCTTAAAAATAAAAGATGGATTATGTTGACACATACGAAAACAGTAGCAGTTTAGTCAATAATGCCACCGACTCTAATGAAAATACAACTGATTACAGTGTAATCACAGATTCTACAGATAATAAGGATGACACTTTCCTGATCTATGGAATTATATTTGGCTGTTTATTTTTTATCTTAATAGTTAGCATATTCGTTTACGTGGTATTTGTTAAAAAAAATTGGAAAAAGTAGGTTTCTTTAAAATAACAGTGGTTAGATAATTCAAGTTAAAAATTTGTATGAAAAATTATTAATGGCATTTTTTAAGATTTTCCAGACCTAAATTATCAAGAATTAAAAGGTATAGTAAAGAAAGTTGTAAGACGACTTCAAAGTTTACCAATAAAAAGTTGAACACAAATGACAATGTCCTAGAAAAGGATAACAAAATGATTGTATACAATGTATCAAACAATCAACCTGTAAAATACATAGAGAAAAAATATTTGATGCCTGTAAAAATTGAAGATTTCGAAAAGTACACCGAAACTGCATTTAGAGCTGGTGCACTCAGTGCTGCATTCACGGTATGAACGCGGATTATTAAACATTACGATTGTATTGTGAAGAAAGTTAATTTAATTAAGAAATGTATTCTTGTTTAAAGATTATAAAAAATGTAGAGAATAAACCGTGTACTTATGGATCACTTCCGGAATTGAAACTCAAAAACAGATACGCTAACTTATTTCCATGTAAGAACACTGAAATTCAATTTTCATATGTAACTATTCCGTAAAAATGATTGCATTTGCTTTTTAGGTGACGATAATAGAGTTGTCCTGGAAAAAATACCGGATGATCCCTATTCCGATTACATTAATGCAAGTTTCATAACGGTAAGTATACAAATTTATTTATTTTAATAAATTGAGAAAAAATGTGCCCAATAAATTATGTATAACTGTGAAATATCATATACGCATTATATTATTTCTATAGGGATATAGAGGTATTGAAAAATCTTATATAGCCGCACAAGGACCAACTTTACACACAGTAATTGATTTTTGGAGGATGATTTGGCAAGAAAAAGTTGAAGTAGTCTGTATGATAGTAAACCTAGTAACCAATGGAAGAGTACGTTACAAAGTCACTAATTTGAAACATTTTTATTTGTTGCTTAGGTCATTATCTATATAACAAAGGATTTTAAATTTTAGAAAAAATGCGAACAGTATTGGCCGGCAACAATTGGTAATAAGGTGTTATACGGTACGATATCCGTGAATTTTGTTAGTGAGGAAATTTATTTAGATTTCATCTATCGAAAATTCCTCGTTACCTTCAAAAAACAAGAAACACGAACGGTAAGAAAAAATACTTCATATTTTTCCGTATGAACTCTCTGAAGATTAATTAAAAATTAGTTTATTTCTTTTACAGATCAAGCAGCTTCACTTCACAGCCTGGCCTGACCATGATGTGCCGTCAAACGCTCGATCACTAGTAAATTTTCTGAAAAAACTTCACTCATTGGTGCCGATCCCACGAACAGGATCAGAACCATCCATCCTAGTTCACAGCAGTGGCGGAATTGGTAGAACAGGAACCTTAATAGTTCTTGACATGGCCTTTTGCAGGATATTCGCAGAAAAGGTAATAATTATACACGGTTCAAAAAATTAATATATATCGTGTTTTGCAGAAGCATTACACTTAAGATAACTTAATTTATGGTTTCACAGTTCGATTTGAAATGATTAATTTGTACATTGATAGAACTTGCACTAAAATGTGTTTAACTTGTTTTCAATTCATGTGTTCAACTTTTGCGTAGATGATAAATGTTTACGCTGATGTCGCATCAGTCAGAAGGGAACGACCAAATATGATAAGCAATGTCAGACAATATCTGTTCATCCACTTAGCTTTAGTCGAGTATTTAAATTCAATGGAGACTTGCATCGTTTGCGATAAAAGATTCTCTAAAATAATTCAGGAAACAAAGAAAAAATCTCCATACTACTATAAAAGGTAATTTTCTGATAAACAATTTCTTAACTATATTAAATTTGTTGTAAATAACTAAAACACGTAAAATTTTTACTCAGAATTCAAGATGCCGAATGGAGGCCGAAGGTGTTTGACTTCTGGGAGCTTTCCAAAAATCAGACAACAACGAATAAAAGATTTTCTTTTATCGAAGGTATTTAAAACATCCATTTTATAAATTAAAAGAATGATAATGGGCTTACTAAATTAAATTTGAAAGGATCTTGTACGATGAATGGAGATAGCGGTTTTAAAGCTGTCATAAACATCAACCGCATTGTCAAAAATCGTCGGTACTTGGCAGCACAATTACCTACACCTTCCACCGCAGTTAATTTTTGGAAAATGTTAGTTGAACAAAATATTAATTTTGTTCTTTTTTTGCAGTTACCCAGTTTAGAATTACCTGTAAGTCTTAAAAGCAACATGACTAATCTAATTTCTGAAGATTATTTAATTTACATAAGATATATAATACAGTCATTTTTCAGGTTTGTGATCAATTTACGTCAGACAGTCAATTCTATATAAACACAAGTCAATTAAAAATTGTCAAGCCAAAAAATTCTAAAAAAATGTATGATTATTATTTGCATGAAGAGGTTCTGATTGTTGACAGCACAAAAGTAAGAATTCATAAATAACAGATCAGTTATCGAGAGAACTTAATAATAAATATTTTCTTTTTTTATTAGAATCCACCATTAGAAAAGCCGATTACAATCATAATCTACAATAACTGGCCGGAAAATGATTCTTTCCCCATAGCAAAAGAATTGGTAAAGCTTTGGACAGCGGTTGAAGATATGCACCAAAAAGAAGAAGTGAGCTCCATCGCCCTGATTTGTCGGTAAGTATTGCACTGTGTTCACAGTAGCTGGATCCCTTTGAAGTTTCAAGATCTACAATTTGCATTTTTATTTGCCTCGCTGCGATCTATAGATCTATAGATCCAGGGCGACGGTCATTCAAAGTTGATATCTACCAATAGCCGCGTTTTTTTTGGCAAAATTATCCGAGGTAAAGGCTACTGTGAAAACATTGTTTACATTGAAAATGTATCATTGCATTTAACATTTTTTTAATAAACTTAAAATTTAAAAACTCAAATTCAGTGATGGAGTTACAGCAAACGGACTTTGGTTAAGTCTAAGCTTTTTACTAAGAAACATGGCAGATTTTAATGAATGCGATGTTCCATATACTGTCAGCGCAATTCGCAAATATAATAAAAATTTTATTAGGAATCAAGTAAGGCACAACAATTATGTATTACAAAATATCTTCGGCAAATCGGTTTATCTTCAGTTTTAACCTGAACGATTTTTTTCTTTTTTTAGGAACACCTAAAGTATTTATTCGATGTAGCTTTAGAATGGTCATCTTCAAATAAGAAATATAATTAATGTATTTAAGTATAATTTTGCACTTTGAAAATGCAATTAACATAAATTATTTTTGTACTAATTATTGACAATAAGGTTTAAAAATAAATATCGATATAAAATAAACCAATTTGACAGAATGTTTAATTGATAAATCATCACAATCGTTTTCGAGAATAATAAATAGATTAAACTCCAGTTTCAGTTGTGCTGCGCTCTCGGCTGCGGTTGCGTTTTGATTTTATTGATTCTTTTTTATGGCAGATGTTCCAACATTTAAACACTTTCTAAAAATAAAAAAATAACTTATTTTATATTTTCCTTCAACTAGGTATGCACATCGTAAACAGTGGGTATACTACACCTGAAAAGCACGTCGAAACTTTTTAGACATGATACTGTAAATGACTGGATTTACAGCTGATGATAAAAAATAAACCGTAACATAAGTACTTTCTAAAAACAAATCAATGTTATTGAAATCCTCAATGAATAAAAGGATATATTCTTCTAAATGCAGCAAAAGCAGCCTTCCACAGTGATATGGCGCCCAAACAAAAAAAAATACTGCAACTACAGTCACTGTAACATTACAAATGAACATTTTAAATTGCAATACATCGAAATGTATGAATTACATACAAATTCGAATCCTAGCGAGTAGACAGTCTTGCGTAAATAGTTGTGATTAAAAATCTTACCTAACATTTTCATAACTTGTTTGTTGTTACCATCATCGCCCTGTATTTCTGGACGACCACTCACAATGTTACTTGTACCCTGATTTTTCTGAATTTTAGAGGAAGCCACCAGTTGTTTCCAAATTAAAATATACAGTACTGTTATAAGTATGAATGGTAAGACAAAGAAAAGTAAGGTCTCTGCTTCCGCAATGTACCGAATAGTATTATCCATAAAAAAGCACACTGGCGTAGTATCGTCCACTATAAAATCCTGTTCCCGTTGAGAGTATACTAAGTAGCAGAAAGCAGCCCCAATTATCCAGATGAGGAAAATGCACTTCAAGGCTTTGGAAATTGACAATGTTGTCCTGGCTAGAAAAGGACGACAGATCGCTAAGTATCTCTCGATTGTAAATGCCGTAATGGTCATAACCGATACGTTGACTCCAAAATCTGACACCCAGTTGAAAAAGAAACAGCCCTTGACTCCAAACTGTAGAGTAAAGACTCCAACTTTGTATTTCTAAAAAAGAATTTTAAATGTCATATTTTAAATGACAAAAAAATTTACTAGATACGGGCTAAAACACACATCATCATTGTTGTCGGGCTAAAACATACATCGTTGTTGCCACTTCTTAAATTATTTTACCCACTGGTCACAGTACTAAAGTTACCGACGAGTAATATTAAAAAAATGCAGAAATGCTAGCATTACAAAAATATAAAATGTAAAATTTAATTACTTTGTACGAATGCCAGCTTGCTATTGTATAGTTTATTAATCCAGAAGACAGCAGTATTAAGTCCACAACAGCTAAATTAAACAGATAAATGTTGGTGGTTGTGCGCATGGATTTATCACTGGCGATGACAATGCAGGTAATTATATTCCCAAGATACCCAAATGCACAGATGCACGAATGAATTATGGTCTCAGCGAGAACCATATAATACGGTGGTATCTTAGAAAAAGTGGCATAATTCCAGAGCATTCGTTCCAAATAATCTTCAAATGTCATATTATGCAAAAAGTCTTCCATTTCGCTGAACAATATCTCTAAATCATCTTCTGTATAATAGTCGGTTGAATTCATGACTGAAACTTTGAAATTGAAAACCAAGTTTATTAACTAAATTTAATTCTTCGTACGTTTCGACGAATTACCGGCTACTGATGTTTTACATAAAGAGAGTACTGATTTAGGTGAACGGATGTTGGAAAGATTAGATCTGCATTATCTCCGGGGAAATCTACTGTGTCTATCAAGTATGATTTTTGGCCTTTCCAAAAAACTAATGAAACTAATTAAGCAATTAAACTATTTTACAAAGAATATTTTAATTAAGCAACACCATAGTATTTTGAGATGCAATGCTTTATTCAGCTGATAACAATTTTGACACCAATTTATGGGTTACACGCTGATCTTCCCTCAGAATCTCGTTGTAAGTGGTTACTTTTTACCTATAATGAAGATATAGTTTAAAAGTCAAAACATGAATTACAAAAAGCATCGTGTCGGTAAGTGCGATAGAGCTTTCTTACCTCGTGCGTCGCAGTAATCGTAAGTGGTTTGCCGTCCTCGCCTGAGAATATCGAAATAATCAAGAGTCTGGACTTCCGGGATGTGCGAGTACGTAAATGTATAATCGTATCACACTTTTTGCATGACCTTGAGAATATTCTATTATTTGTTTCGTCCGTTTATAGAACAATGACGTAAAAATAGATTAAAAAGTTGAACTACTTTCAGTTTTTAAAAAGGTTTTAAAATCAAAGGTTTACGACTTTTAGGAGCACGCACATTATTTATTTAAAACAGCTTAATGTTTATTTTAAAACAGAAAAATGTATAATTGTAAGATGTTTTAGTGTGTAGTTGAATTTTTGAAAAATAAATTATTTTCATATTAATTATATATTGTCTCTATCGACACTAATTTAAAAATATACTTAAAATATTTTTCGAGAATACTAAATAGTTTAGACTACCGTTCCAGCGGTGATGATGGTTTTATGAGTTCCCCTCGTTTGCTCTTGTTGGCATATATTCCGACGTTTAAACAGTTTCTGAAAGTAAAACAATTTTTATTTCACTTTTCCTAAAATACTTATATCACTAGTAATAGGTAAGGAAAGGATCATAGTACCTTAAAAGCATCTCGAAACTTATTTGACACAGCATAGTAGATAACTGGATTTATAGCTGACGATAAAAAATAAGTAATATAAAAAATATGTCCCAAAACAAATTCAGTATTGGCCACGTCTGCGAAAACAGAATTTACATAATGTCCGAACAATATTCGAATGTGAAATGGAGCCCAACACACAAAAAATACTGCAACTACAATTACTGAAACATTTTAAGAAAATTTTATTTATTTAAAGCATAAATGGTTTAGATCAGTATTAATCGTATCTAGATAGTTTCATGTCCACCGGTTAAGTAAACACTTGCATGCACATGCAACTCTTACGAGCATTAAAATAAAATACAGTAGAAATTGGTACGTTTGATGGAAAAAGATAACAAATTAATAGTACTATAAAACTTAGTATTATTGGTATCATTGAAAAAACAACTGTATGAATATTTAACATAAAATGAACAATTAGCTTCGCTTGAGAGCTATAAATCTTGAGAAAATTAACTTTGTCGCACTTCTATCGAAAAAAACTATTTATATTTTAATAGCTACAAAATTATTTCCGTGAAAATAATGTTACACAGATTCATAGCTTACCTAACATTTTGAGGATTTTCCTGTTGGGAACTTCATCATTCTGTATTTCTGAACGACCATTCGCAGTGTTCTGAATTGTAGTAGAATCTAACAATTTGTTTCCTATGAAAATGTATAATACCCCTATAAGTGTGAATGGCAAAAAAAAGAAAATAAGGGACTCTATTTCCTTGATATGCGAGATATAATTTTTTTGAAAGCATATCGATTCATTCCGCAAAAATTCCAATTTCTGTTGAGAACCAATTAAATATCCGAAACTAATTCCAACTGTCCAAATGAGGAAAATCAACTTAACAGCATTGGATATTGACGAAATCGTCCGTGCGAGAAAAGGATGACACATCGCTATGTATCTTTCAATTGTAAACGCCGTCATGGTCATAACCGACACATTGGTTGCAGTATCCGAAATCCAAGTGAAGAAGAAACAGCCTTTCATTCCATACAGTCTGTGAACCTGCAGAAAAAGTTTTCAGTTTTACATTCTTTTAAAAATAAGCAAATAAGTAATATCGATCAGAATATTAAATGCAAAATATTATCACGAAAATTGTGCTAGCATTACAAAAGTATAAAATGCAAAATTTAATTACATTGAACGGATACCAGTCCGCTATTGTATATTGCACTAATCCTGAAGACAGCATCATTAAGTTTGCAATGGCTAAATTAAACAGGTAGATGTTGGTGGTCGTGTGCATGGATTTATTACTGGCGATGACAATACAGGTAATTATATTTCCCACATAACCAAGTGCACAGATACATGAATGAACAATGGTTATTATGACGCAAACTGCCAATGGTGGTGTGTCATAAATATTCGAATATTTCGTGAATGCCATTTCGTAATATTGTGAAAATGGACCGTCATATTCTCCAATATTAAAAATCTCTTTATACTCCTCTAAATAATCGTCCGAAATATTCATGATTCAAACTATGGAAGTTCAAACTAAGTTCGGTCACTGAATTTATTTCGTTATAAAATTCGTTAAGCAACTAACTTACGGATGTTTGAAATGAAGAGAATGCTGATATGTGTGCGGATGTTAAAAGATTAGATATTCATTATCTGTGGGTTAAATTCACTCTGTGTTTCAAAAAGTCCAATTTCTGGATGTTTTTCCAAGAATGCACGGTACCACTTTTACGATTAGTGATACTAGCCAATTAGTTCTTCTGGGGACTTCACCGTAAAAACGTGCAATTTTGTTCAGTTACGGGGGATTTTTAGAGAAAATATTCCCGATTACTCATCGCATCAAAACAATTCATTCTAAAGGCATAAATGTGGAAAATAATTAAATTTTGGTCGAACTTCCGGTGCTACAACCGATGGTATTTTCAGTTACCAAGAGTAATTCAGTAGATAAACAATTTTTTTAATGCTTCTTTATTATTAACGTTTATTTATTATCCGCTGGGTACATGGTTTGACTTTCAGCCAATTCTTTCAGTAATTAGAATGAAACAAAATATTAGAAGGCATTTCCATTTCTTGGATTCTTTTTAATTTATTTTCTTTTATTGTCAAAATAAAACCTAAAAATTCATACAAGCTTTGCGAGAAGTGTCATATTCGCGTAAACGACAGAATTTTTTTGCCTCTTATAAATAAAAAATTGTATCGATAAAAAAAATTTCTTTTTTTTTTAAACATAGAAGACTATTATTAAATATCACACATTCGTTATTATTCTATTCATACATCAGTATTGTTTTCCACACGTCTAAAATAACAAAAATTTTGAGATCTGTCCGAAAAAAATCAAACGAAAAATAAAAAACTTACACCATGACATGTACTTACACACATACACACACACACACATACGGACAATTTTTATAAATGGTGTATTTCAACTGCAAATGACTCAAGTCAAACTTCTAGGCTGTTTTTGAAATCTTTGTTTTTCACCATCATAAAGCTTCCTCTAGAAGGAAGGAAAATAGAAACACTTTCATTTAATTCCAAATTTAAAGTTAGCTTTTTTAAATTATTGCAAAGTACTTTATTTCATTTATAAAAAACATGCCTTACAAAACGTAGTTTACTTCAAGTAAAAAACATGTGTTTGAAAAAACTTATGTTTTGAGGCTACACTGCACCTATTACAAAATGGTTGTAGTATTTATTTACAAACTTTGATCAAACAAAGATATAGATGACAGTACACGTACAAAAAGTAGCCGTACTAAACGCTGCGACGAAGCATATTAATTTAGACGCTACAGCATTTTACACCTCTAGACGAATGGTAACCATCAAGGATTCAAAATTGTTATCATTTGATAAGTCGCAAAATTTGAATAAAACACTCATCCAATGAGAAATAAAATTTCAAAATACTTTGGCAAACGCAGCTACTGTGATCAGCACTTAATCTATCTTGGAGGTAATGATAAGGATTCTTTTTTTCTGAAAAACCAGCATTTCGATATGGTTTCCTGCAAATGGTATAGAAATTTCAATAAATTATCGGAGTAGATTATCAAATTAGTACATACCTTGAATGCATCTCTAAATTTGTTAGACATGATGTTATAGATGATCGGATTTACCGCTCCCGAGAAGAAATAAAAAATTCCAGATATGTAGTACAATCCGTCTGTCACCGAGATCAATAGCTTGGCATGATATTCAGTGGATACTAATTCAGCTGCATGAACGGATATCATTCGTTGCGTTTGAAAAGGAGCCCAACTTATGAAGAACACAACGACGATGACAACTGTAAGGGTGAAAAACATTTGGTAATAACTGCAATAAAACATTATTTATTTCTTATATACCACGAGTGCTGTACCTTTAGATCATGCATGCAGCTTGAAATATTATCAGTATGAGCTCTTATCTTTTTAACGTTATCGAAGCTACATACGTGATCTGGGGGTGCATCACTTCTGGATATAGACACATAAAAAAGCAAAAGAGTATTTTCGAAACAAATCATAGATCAGACTAAATGATAATAAGAGTACTGGTACCACATTTTACTCACTGAAATAAATCATGATAGACATTGATTATTCGAAGTTCACTTATTGTATGGTAGAAAACTTCGTTTTTATTTGAAACTACTGGTTCATCCGACTTAGGCTAATAAGTATCGTTAATCAATGAATTAAAAAATCCTCTTTTGCGAAATCGTATTGCTATTAAAAATCCCTTTTTTTGATCCTTACCTAACATCTTGAGAGTATTCTTCGAGTATCGATCAGAATTATTGGTCCGACCTTTCATCTTCTCAGATTTCTTCAAGCTCCTTCCAATCAAAATATAAAGTATCGTGATGATGGCCAGTGGAATGACGAAGAACAGTAGAGCCATCATGTCAAGGGAATAGGGAATGGTGAGCAGGAAGCTGCACTTGTACTCGTCATCCATGACGAGATCCTCGGACTGGTAAGCGATGACCGCACCGCAAAGGAAGCTCACCGTCCAGATGACGATTATGAGCCTGATGGCCCGGGAAATCTTCGACATGACCTGGGCTGTGATGGGTCGGCACACAGCCAGGTAGCGCTCGAACGTGAACGCCGTTATCGTCAATATCGACACGTCGGCCGATGTTTCCGAAAGCCATCCGCGCATGAAGCATCCTACGTTGCCAAAATCGTACTAGAAATTCATTTGTTCTTAGTGCTTAGATAAAAGTTACTTACATCATATTTGAAACTAAAAAACGAATGGAGAATGGAGAATTTCCACCCGTAAAAAAATAATACAATTTTTGAACAGAAGGGAAACTCCATTCTCTTCCGTAGAAAATTGGAATTTGAAGATGTAGATTGTTATCGATGTACGTCTTTAAGGATTAAAAAAAACTTAGAATTCTCAATTTTCCATTCGTTTTACCTGCATATAAAAGGATCATTTTCATTGTGTCCAAAGTGTTATACTTATTTTTAAACTAAGAACTGAATATTTCTTACTTCTATTAATTCTCATCAAACGAGCTGAATTTGCAAAAAGTTTGAGCACCAATTTAATACGTTCAAGGTCAAATAATTAAAAGACATAAATGACAAACACGTTAAACCATTGCAAATTACTTTGTAGGGATCCCAGCTGGTGATGACATCGAACGGCAAGCCGGAGAGCAGCAGCAGCAGGTCCGACGTCGCCAGGTTAAAGAGATAGCAGTTGGCTACTGTGTGCATGGACTTGTTACTGATAATGACGATGCACGTGATGACATTTCCCACGAGGCCAATGACGAAGATGGCCGAATATATGACGGTGATGATCGCGAGGACGTAAACGGGATACGGGTCTTGTAGGGTCGAGAATTTCACGGTATTGTCCGTCACGTTGGTGGAACTCACGTACGTAATGACGTTAGTCTGATGCATCTTCTGGATATCGTTATTGCTGCGGGATGGCAGTTCGTCACATCATCGCCGTTTCGTATTGTTTGTTTATCACTATTTCTGAGAAAATGTTACACCACCGACCGATGTTTTTTGCTAAATGCAACGGTACTGGGATTGGGAAGCTGAAGAGCAATTTTAAAATACTTAGAATTGCGTCGATAAATAAACGGAAGTATGACGATTAGATAGACGTATCACGTCATATAAAAATACATACGTCAAACTAAATTTTAAAATAAAATATAGGCTTTGTAAACCAAGTGTATTATTAGAGTGAACTAGAATAATTTCAACAATTGAACGTTAAAAGACTTTCTTTAAACGGCTTGTCTGAGAAGGATTGTGTATTCATCAGAGCTCCATCTTATAAATTAGGGTATCACTGTACATAGTTGCTTTGGAGGTAGTTGATAAGATGAGACAAGATACATACCACTCGTCAACTTATAGTTTTAAGAAATTCTCAAATCGGACCTAATAAGTCTTTCAGAGAGAAATGCAAGTGTTGAATGACCACAAAACTATTCTTCTTCACTCTGTATTTAACATGCATTGATTCTTTATCTATTAGTTTTTGCTTTTCAATAATTCATCAGAGTATGTACTTTATCTGTAATTTTATAAAGTATCATCTATTATTATAATAAAAAAACTGTTAAACCAAACAATTGCTAATAAGAGTGTTACTGTATTTGGATTTATTTTATTAATTTATAACATATAACTTGTTTGCTCTTTCATCGATCCCAAACTGCGAATAGTGGTTGATCCAGATGTCATGAACACGTCATGATATCTACCATCAAATGACGCTTAAGGTGGTGATACGAAATTGATAATTCACTCTGCTGCACCGCCTGTGACCCATGATAACATTGATGATAATAGTGATCGGATGATAACTCGGTGGCTTCGTTCTCGAGATGGTAAGAATGGATGTTGCTGATCAATATTAAATCGTTATCTATAACGCCCTTGTGAAGGCATGGAATTCGGCTTATGATCCGTTTTCGTCTGACGGTACTCGTGAGCTCGGAAGGAACGTACCTGTGGCACTAGAGAGTCCAGATTTATCCCATCAATAATGATGACGGACTTAGAACATATAGTGTCTAAAAGTCTTATCTGAAAAAGAAAGAGTTACTTCCGTTTCGAGAAAAACTGATTTTTCTCCCGCCTTTCATTATTTAATAAAAATATATTAAACGGTGGTTTCAGCTGTCTTCATTATTTTCTTTCTAACTCGCATTGTAGATGAAAGTGCAATAGTCTTGCAAAGGAAAGCTTTCTGCAATATCAATTATAATTATGTACATCAATTATCACATCAATCGTTGAAATTTAAGGATGCTAAAAATTAATTAAATAAATACCTTGAAATCGTTTCGGAAACTACTTGACATTATGTTGTAAATTATGGGATTTATTGCTCCAGATAAATATCCCAATACGCCACTCAAGTAATACAGGATTTGAAAAATATCACCATACATCCACACGTACAATTGAAGTTCAGTGAAAATATATGTAGGCGCCATGCATACAATAAATGCCATTACTACTATCACTAAAATATGACACTTTGTAATTATTAATACGAAAAAAAAATTTCAAGCAAATCCAAATAGGTCAAAAACTTAGTGCCTTAATCAACTATTACTTAATGTAAATAACATAGGTTGTTAGTATAATATAGAAACGTAATAAATTACCTAACATTATGACGATCCTTTTTTCCGAATCAACAGCTTTTTTGCCTGCAGCGTGACCTCTATTTTTTTGAATTTTGGCAGATTTTAAAATATTCTTCATAATTAGTGCATAAAGTACTAACATAACTAGCAGGGGCCCAAAGAAAATAAGAATGAATATCAAATCTATAGAAAAAGGAATGGAGTAATGAAATTTGCAGATTTTCTCATCTCCCCACACTTCGTTTTTCCCTTGCCAAGAAAGTAATAAGCCGCACAAGAAGCCAATCACCCATGTAGCAATTATAACTTTGATAGATCTGGATACACTTAGTATTTTTTTGGCGATGAATGGATGACAAATTGACAGGTATCGCTCGATTGTGAACGCGACTATGGTCAATACTGACACAAACGATGATGTTTGTGAAACCAGATTTCGGATGAAGCACCCGGCATCTCCAAAGTTGAACTTAAACTTATATAATCGCATTTATATAAAATATTGATTTCTGAATAAAATATTGAAGTGAATGAAAACTAATGTATTTGGAAAACTTCCACTTTACTGCGCAATACATTTTTAAAATTTGTCAAATGGACATCAATTTAATTGTTAGTGTACTTGAACAAAAAATTCCACAACTAGTTTTCATGAAATTGTTTTAAATTATATTATGATTTTTACCGGCCTCTTCGAAGAGTCCAAAATATCGTACGGTAGACCAGAGAACAACATTAGCATATCCGACACAGCCAAACTGGATAAATACCATTTGATCGATGAAAACTTTGATTTATTTGTTGAATCCTAAAAAACAAACTGTTATTAATAAACATTTAATAGATTGAATTAATTAATAAACAATTAATAGATTGAAATTGAAATGATTTTTTTTAAATTAAGGAAAGTAACAATGCACCATGTTTCAATACTAGCATTTGAAAATGCTTCAATGCAACCAAACGCCAGATTCATTTACTCAATTATTTTTCTGATATTTCTAACGTGAGCTTAAAGTTTTATAGCATGCAAAACTTACCTCCTTTTTACTACTAAAAATGAAGACCACAATCGTCAATATATTACCCACTACTCCAATTAGCAGAATGGATACGTAAATAACAACTAAAAGAGTTACTATATTATCTGGGGTATAATCCGGAAATAATTCCGAATAATCTATATCGTGTGCTGAAAACGACACCGATTCTTGTTCATCGAAAATGTTCCATACGTTCAGTATGAAATCGTCGTCAAGTTTTGTTATTGTAAACGTGAAATTTCCGATTGTATAGTTTTCTATGATTGACATTTTATAATAATTGACACTTAAAGTTTAATTATCGATATCTTTTAAATCTGAACAATTTTGATTATGGTTTGAAACAAACTAAGCTCCCAGTTGTGAATCTCTACAGAAATTTTGAGTGACTGCAGTCACAAAGAATAGCGAAGTCCTACATAGAACCAGCGATAATATAAGAATGCAATATATCAAAAAATGTACAAGAAATTTTTTTTGAAAAGATAAAGCTACTCTGAGGCATCTTTAACAAAATGACAAATTCTATTTACATTTCAAAAAATAACATTTCGCGTTTAAAACAAAATACCTCGGTAAAGTATTTTGTAATATATGCCAGAAGCTTATGCGCTTCTCACTTTTTTTATTTCGCTTCACTTCTTAGTTAAATAGAGAATGGGGATTCATTCATGCGTTTCGACACATTTTTTTTGTTTTTCTCTAGCTCACCTAATCTACCGTTTAGACTTAGGTGAAGAAAAATATGTAAACTAATTATGTTAATGTAAATGTTTGCCTTGAAAGAATCTAACAAAGATCGACCTTTACTTACGATCGCTACTTGTTCCGGTGCAGCAGTATTGTTTAAAAATAAATTAATTTAAAAATAACAAACTATTGTACTCTTACTTTACTTATCGGAATATTAAAATATAATTTGGAAATATATTTTTTATTCATTTTTATTTGTATTTTAATCTTGAAAAATAAAATTACATAAATATATTGAAAGCGAAACCATATTTTTTATTACACAACGTGACAAAATATAAATTAACACATCAAATTTTCGGCGCTGTATCATCTTCGTAATACTGATAATTTCTCGAAGAGGCATGAATAAAAATTACTCTAAAATTTGGTTCTGATGAATCGACAGAGTTCGTTCTGAACTTTTGCATTCTATTGGTAATGAACCAGAGGCGTCCGGCCTCGTCAAAGGCAAATGAGTTAGGCCACTGCATTAATCGATGGCTTTGAGCACAAATTCTTGCATTACTCTCAAAAGGATAGTCATGAATGTCCCATTTTCCAACGGCATCGTCACTTAATAAACCAAAGTACAATACCCCCTTCGCAGACATCCCCATTCCGTGACTTTGAGAAGACTTCTTGCCAACAGAGCGAACATAATCTGAAAAAGCCGTATAAATTTTGATTGAAGAGTACAATAAGTACAGAATGGTTCGTGAGGTAAAAAGAACCACCTTGTAGATTACTAAATTTTCAAGGAAAACCACTTGGTAACAATTTTAATTTAAAAAATAGCAAGAGTTTGAAAGTAGATTATAATTGATGTATAATGATTAAATGATTAAAGTATTATTTAAATTTGAAAAAATTATTCAAAAGTAAATATTTATTAAATTTTTTAATAAAATCTTTATCAAATTGTTTTCAATGTAAATTAATTAAATTTTAATGAACTCTGCTGGTTCGTTCCCTATTATTTGAATACAAGGTTCATTACTAACCTTGGATACTCGTAATTCTACTTTTTAGTACAGACGTAGGAACAGTAAACACGTCGAAGGACGAAACCGCAGTGTAATAAATTAATCGATTATCCTTCATGGAAACTGGAGAAAGTGCGATCCCACTAATCGCTGACTGATCCACCAACTTTGTTCCATTAACAATCAATTCAAAAGCTTCCTGTTTAGGCTTCATGGACTCGTCCCTGACCTTCCAGGACACCATGTCCCTCAGCGAAAAAACAACCAAACCAGGATCCGTGGCGTCGGCATCGGTGATATAAGCCCAACCACCATCCTCTATGTCCAAAACTATGTCGCTCAATAACGCAGATTTTCTATGAACCACATTCTCGGGAAACTCGTAGCTCATCAGGACTTTCCCGTTCGCTTCCAAGTCCAGCATCACCAGCCTGGGTGGGCATCTGGTCCTAGGTTGAGCTGTCAATAACTCTGTGCGGCCATTGTCCAGAACCCACATCCTACCCAGGGGATCTATTTCCATGCTCAGAACAAACTGGAAGGCTGAACAATCGTCCAGAACCTGTGAGGACCAATTTGGATACGGTAGCAGCGGAGTGGAAAATTCGGAGGCGCTTGAGATGGCAGTCAAAGTGGCAGGTACACCTGTCTTCCAACGAGGAACTGTTAGGTACACTTGGTTCTTCCAGAGTTTTATGCCGGAGATGATATTGTTCTCCGGAATGTAAGCGCCGCTACGTACTGCAACTTCATAGGCTTGCTGGGACGGCCAGGTAAAGTTAAGATGTTTCCACTCGAAGAAAACCGCCATTGTGTGCTTCGCGGAGATGGCATGGATCAGTGATGCAAACAAGACTAAATATTTAATCATTTTTTAACTGGTGATCTGTATTTTTTTAAGTCAACAATTGATATCTTCTACAACATTCGTATTACTTTTCTATCGTACTATCCGTTGGTTAGGATTTTTAAAGAATTTGTTAG
Source organism: Eurytoma adleriae (assembly GCA_900480045.1). Lineage (NCBI taxonomy): Eukaryota > Metazoa > Arthropoda > Insecta > Hymenoptera > Eurytomidae > Eurytoma > Eurytoma adleriae. The sequence goes on along the minus strand of UXGC01000156.1, from coordinate 231,092 downwards.
CGCAGGGGAATATTGAAGATTATTGTTACGTCCGAAGGCGATCGCGAAGTACTGATGCTCAAGCAAAAGCTCAACACGTATGAAAACTAAAAATAACAATAAATGTGCAGTTCCGATTATCACTACGACGTAAGTAAGGTCGCGAGTTCATTATTGTAAAATAGTGCCACAATCACAGAAGTGAACCATTAAGTGATTTCATAATGTACCCCGTTATTTCCTTAAGTGCAATAATTTATGAGAACTCGTCTAGTTAGTAATTTGCTTCGGAATTCATGGTAAGTTTATAACTGCGTATCTTCATTCGTTCAATAACAAAATCTTGAAAGTTGGTAACAACGAAATTTTTTATATTAATTCAATTATCTTTTTAATTCTTTGCAATAATAAGTATAGAAATTATTTTTAGTTCACTATAAACCGGTTGGTTATTCAAAATTAATTTCAGCAAATTCTTTTTGCAGTGTTTCCTTCACATCCCCTATTTCTCTTTGCGAACCTTCCGTACGCTATCCATCGATCGTACGACCCTTTCATACGACCGTACAGCCTCAAACGCGGCATTCCACGAGCTGCCGCTGAAAAATTCAAGGCGGTCTACGCGGACGGACCTTTTCCGGGCGTTGCCGCCGCGTCGGCATTAATCAGACTCGAGCTCGCGCGCCCGGTCATTAATCAGGATCGAGATGTCGCGGTCACGCCACGGCTTAAGCCGATTGCGCGGGTGTGTTCCCGGCCCCGGCCAGATTGATTTACGTAAATTTGCGAGCACGTGCAGGCGGAATGCACGAGGCCCTCGTGCACCCGACAGATGCCACGCCGATTCTTTTAGCGAGGTAGATGCAGGGATTCGTGCTCGTTAATTAGCCGGCTTTGGAGGATTTCACGATCTTACTGCCCTAATGAGGTTTAAGGCGACGAGTGTCACATTTAAAAAGAAATCATTAGGTGAGTGTTGTTTGAATTTTCTTAGCAAGTAGTATTTTATTTTTAGGTTTTTTTCTACATACCGATCTCAGAGTTTATTATTACTTCGTCAACCGATTTTTGAGTTACGATTATCTACGACTTTTCCGTTACGATCGTTTCCTCTACAACCGATGATTTAATTAGCATCCTGACTTACCGATTTGTGGTGGATTAGCAAGTTTTCCAAAAGATTTGCAAATTAGCTTGTTTTCCAACCGATTTCCGAGTTAGGGTCTTTTCCAACCAATATTCGATTTAGCATCCACTTCAACCGATTTCCGAATTAGCACGTTTTCCAAACGATTTCCGAGTTAGTATATTTCCCAACCGATTTCCGAAGTAGTCGTAGAATTAGGTATCCCTTTCATCCGATTTTCAAATTAGAATCTTCTTCAACCGGTTTTTAAATGTTTAGTTACTTTATAATCAAAGAAATTTATTTCTTTCAACTTATTTTCAAAACTATCCCTAATTCATTTTGATATAAATATTTTCTATTTACATTTCTTAATAACATAAATCTCTTTCTATAAATAACAGGTTTAACTAGAGTAGCTCAGATAAAACTACGTTAAAAACCACATTGTACTCTCTCTCTCTATCTATGAAAGTACGCTACGAAATTTTCTTCCCAAGAACGAAAGTATTTCTCAAAATAAACAACAGAAATTAATTAATTGACAGTCCAATAAATCATCAGCGTCGCTCCCACAACTAAAACATCCACCAAAATAAAAAACAATCGACCTATATCGAGCAGTAGTTTGACGCATTCGACTTTCTAGAACACGATAAAATTCGCCGCGTGAAAAATCCGGAACACCCGAGCAACAATCGCCGGCGGGAATTTTTCATCTCCTATACACCCGAACGCAACAATTGGCGCGGCATGGCTCTCGATGGAGAAGCGGAGGAAGAGGAGGAGGAAAAAAAGAGTCGGGCGCACACTGTGTGCTTGCACTTTCTAACCGAGGCGAGGATTCGCGCGCCCGAGTAAAAGTGGGTCGGGAGAGCTTCGGGCGGCGTGACGATGGGGGGTCGCTGTTTCGCCCGGATTTTTCTCGCGCGCGCCGCCAGATACGCATCGCAATTAGAGGAACACATTGTTTCGGCGCGGCCTGTCGGAAGTCGTGCCCGGCGCTCACGGCCTTTCGGGAGCAGCCGAGGGGGAGGCTGCTCGAGTCGAAGCCACGTTCTTCACGGAGTATAGACGTTTGGCAAAAAAGTTTCTTTCGAAAATCGCTCAAAGTCTTTTTATTGTAGCAGTTTTGATGGAACAGTTAGATAATGAATCTGGCGCTGTTGAAAATTTTTGTACGCGATTTAAAAATTTGTGCGCACTTAGCTATCATTTGTTATATCTTCGTGTATTTGCAGCAAAACTTGCTCAAAATTTTGTTTTGATTTTGTTCAATGAGTTATTAAAGTTAATTTAAATGCAAAAATAGTTTAAATTAAACGTTTAATCTAGTCGACTTGAGTGTATCTGTTTTGACAAAGTTTAAGATAAACTTGAAAATCTGCACTGAACAATCGAGTTTTATAAAAATTTCTTAAACAAATTTTGTTATTTTTACTACGTACTAAATAAAATTTGCTTAAAAACTTTGTCCGCCTTTTGGCGACTTGAAAAGGAGATCTGCTCCAGATCGAAGCCGATTTTCCTTTCGTGCGATGACGCAGCTGAAAAGCACGCGTGATACGGGCGCGCGGACTCGCTCGAGGGTCCGTTTGAAATCGACTGGCGGGCCTCGACGAAAACACTATATTGTCTTTTCGATAGCATCGATGCACCGCGGCCAAAACAACTTTATCGAACAAATGGATACGTCAGTAGCTGCTTTGTTTCAATTAGAAAGTCTATTTTGCAAGGGTTTTAATTGAAACGAGGGGAATTTTTCATCTGGTCGTAGCGAATTTGTAAGACTAATGCTTTGACGTGACAGCGCAGTCGCATTGTACATCGGTGCACTCGACGAAATTAATGCGGGCGATAACGTTTTAATGGTGTAGAGGCATTTCGCCGTGGGGAAGAAATCACGGCTTAGTTGGCAAATTAAACATTCGAGTTACAGGCGCGAGTGGTATTTTTTGCGCTTTGTAACAAAGTAAGTCGGTGAATGTTTATTTTAATTTTCTATGGAATGTAGTAGACCATTTATCAACAGATCGAATCTTCGATCCGCAGGATCCTTGATAAAATAATTTTGATGGTAGGGGATCGATGAGCAAAAATTAAAATTGCAGAAAAGAAGTACATACTGCGTTTGAATACTTTAAAATAAAAAATGAATCCTATATCTTGGATTGTCTTGATGTACTTGATTGTGCCTATTTGTAGTTCACACACTAGTTTTGATTACTAAAAGGCATTTTTAAAGTTTTCTTATTGATTAAAGATGGGTTTCAAAAAAGGTATTATTTATGAACACCGAAAGTCAAATTTTTCGTCATTTTTCGATTAACTTTCCGCATCCTCTCCCCTCAACACACGAAAGAAAAGGACCACCACCGCCAGTCACGAATTCAACCATTTAATTTCTTCTTTTCCGAATTCATTCTGCGGAACGCGTATCCAAACGACGGCAGCTCCCCGCGCCTCAAATTAAAATTCCTCTCTAAGCGACGACTTGAATTGCGGGCGTTTTGCAATTTGCGTCAGCGAGTGGGTGGCTCCCGCGCGCATGACGGATGAGCCTTTGGCTCGGCTCACTTTCGTTTTCGGCGGGGCACGCGATGCACACCCACGACGAAATCGGCGCGGGCGCGCACATTACGAAGGGGATGTGAAAGTGAGCCTCGCGAGTACTCCACATTATCCGCAATGCGATCGCCCGCTTTACGTAAGCCCCGGCCGCGTGTCTCTTCGCTCGCCTTTAATTTTCTTGACCTAATGCGCGCGCGCTGCTCCTATCGATGAAGTAACCGAATGTCGCTTTGTTCTTATCGCGCAGAGACATTTCTCGGGAAATTTTACTGAAGATTTGAGGAAAGTTACTGCACTTGTATGTTGTGGGATACAGCGAAATTAATCATATAGTTTGATCGGCGAAGTGCGAGATCACTGACCGAATGAGAAAAATAAATAAGAAAATTTACTTAAAAATATGAAATTATAGTTTGTGTACCATAAATACGAAAACTTTTCCAAAATTTGCAGTAATTGTAATCATTTCTTTGTCATCTACCTCCAAGTAGGTAATTTGTCATCTACCTGCAAAAATTTATAGTAAATTGTCCTACATTTTTTAGTATCATACGTGAAGAGAATGATTCAATAAAAATGACTACCTTTTTTAGTAATCTTGAAACCGTGTGATTTGACTGATAAAAATTACTAACCAACATTGTAAAAATTAGTTCAAAAACTTTATCAAATTTTGAGTAATTTTTACCAAGACAGTCACTCGATTCAAACATTACTAACTAAATAATAATTTATTTAAAAATACGAGAACAATTTCTATCTTTCCAAACTAAATTCGCTGATTCGATCGTTCGAGTAATAAATAAATCCACGAAAGCCGCGATCAATTTTAATTCTCTCCAAATCGAATCGCAGCGTGTCGTTCTAGGAGACTTTGCAAGTGGCTTACGGCATTTGTCATTACACCCGTATCAATTTAAGTCGAAAATCCTCCTCCGCGACGGGCAATAAACAGCACGAGGCGACATTGCGGAAGCGTCGTCAGCACCTTCCGGACGCAGCGAGCGTAAATAGCCGGCTAATGCCCGACGTTATCCGCGCTCCGCGGACGATTTCGGTTGCGCAACCGATCGCCGCGACAAATCGGCCCTTCGCTGTCGTCCTCTCCCTGCGAATCGTTTAGATTAATCTTCGATCGAGTGTAATCTTAAACGATTTATGATCTTAAGTTAAACGTTTAAATATTTTTCTAATTGGACATGGGTACTAAAATTATATTTTGTATGGGTTATTGTTTCCTTATGGAGGAAGCTTTGTATAATAGTAGAAAAGGTTGTTCTAAAAAAATGTTAGTAGTTCTACAAAATTACGTAGTTTTATCAAGTCGAATGGTGCTTATTGAAGTACCTAAAAATTAAAAGCTTGCAAAAATTCTTTATCTCGTATTAAATCCTGGCTTAATACTCGCAATTGCAATCGGAATAAAGCAACAAGATACGTGAAATTATGAAGTATTGAATACACTTAGGACTGTATTTAGACGTTTATCCCTTAAGTATAGTGTAATGTACTTATGTTGTGAGATATTGCAGCTATTTTGTAGTCTTCATTTATCAAGATGATCTTCATGAGAAAAGTTCAAATTTTCACTTTGCACAAGGTTCGAAAGATGCAAACTTCAATTCTTGCAGTTCTTATTGCATAGTTATTTGAATCGTCCTCGTAGTATCATCTATAATTAACTTGAATTATTAGCTGCACAAGATTCATCTTCACAAGAAGTACTTAAATGTTAATATAAATATTTATAATATTACAAAAATTTATAAAGTCAATATACAATTTAGGCACTTCCGCTTACATATGTTAAACTTTAAGTTTGCAAAATTCTTATAGCGAATGTTTACTAAAAAATCAATTTTTCAAGCTAAGCTTTTAGCATTTCAATTTTACGAAAAAATGTACTTAATGGAAAGCAGTAAGAACGAGTGACGTCGTAGCTTGCGTCAAGGAAAAATCAGGGACTTTCTCCGCAGGGTGAGACTTTATTGCAATTGCGAAGCTATAATTGTCAACATTGAGTAGTGAGAAATGGCTTCTCTGTTTTTTAAACTCGTTTTTTCTTTAGTTACAAGCCGTGACAAAGTATAAACTCGATCAAGTCAATCCGCAATGTAACCTCAAGACGAAGAAAAAGAAGAAGCGTATGCGAGTCAATCTTTAACTTTTCAGTCGAAGTAAATACCTTGACACAAAAAATCATTCACAATTCAATGAACAAGCCGCTAAATATAGAACTAGAAATCATATTCTTTAAAATTTGTTATCCACTTTTTCTAAAATTGCTTTTATTGGTGATATAATGGATTTAAGAGTATAATCTTTTTCTTCTGAAATGTTGAAAAAATAAATTTGAAACTTGCAGATTGATGCAAACATTAAAGCTGCGTCTTCTCGAAACCACGAGAATCGGAGGTGTTCTTTTTCCCCTCAGCCGCAGATATCTATCTTTTAAATTATTTCACGAGAATCAAACGAAAGGGCATAAATCAATTTCACGAAAATAATGGCTCAATCGCTCGTTTACCATGGGATACCGTCTAAAGCGAAAGATACACATTCCAAAATGTTGTTCGCCGGTGCACAATAATTTCGACACCACGCGAAAAGCCGGCGACGAAATTAATCACGCGCGCACAATGATATGCACCAGCCAAGTCGAGGAATCCGCGCTCGCTCGTATCACACACCGGCTATTGCGCAATCGCGGGCTTATAGATTTCTCTGATTGATCGGTGGAGACTTTCTCCGGCGGGGTCGTTTCGCTCGGTATAAATTGGCCACGGGTAATCGCACCGAATCCAGGAAAAAGCGGACTTTTCGCAGGCCGCGTCGAGGGAAATTGTTTTAACCGTACCGATGGGTTTAGCCGTTGAAAAAATTTCTTTTTCGGACCGATGCCGTGTACGTGCGTTTTATTTATTCAGGAGGTAATTTTAAAGGAGTCCGTAAGGTGGGCGTGCCGAAAGTTTGAAAATTGGCGAAGCGGATGCCGTGAAAGGTAATCGTTACTGCTTAAGGAAAAGGTGTGCAATTTAAATCTGTGCAGTGCGATTGAAGAATTACTTTAAATGGATGTCTAATTAGGCAATAATGTGTAGTATTATACATCATAGGGTATGCTTGCTATTTATGGTGGATTCAAAGGTACTCATCATAATCGTTTATGTGTGCAGAGATTTTGTATCTCTTCACATTGATAATAATTTTATTCTCCATAATATAATAGAAAATTGAATAGTTTAAAGTGCAGCTATAACATCTTGGGAAAATATTAAAATTATGTGCTACTTTCCCTACTAAACAATTACATGTAGGTCTAAAAATTACGATCGAATTTGATGCAATTTAAAACCGACTTGGTCAAATATGAAAGTAATATAAGAAGATTAGAAGTAGTTTCTTCACCTAAATGTTTCGTAAAAATTATTTTTAAAAATCTTTACTTCGAATGAGTGAAAAAAAAATTTATTCTACTGAGATATTCAAAAAAATATAGAGTTACACTTACGAATTATCATAAATCCACAGCAGCAGTAATAAAAAAAAGCTCGCAGTGCTGCTATACGAATAAAGTGGAGGCACATCGCGCAAATCAGTAGAACAGTCCATAAAATTTCGCGAAACGAGAGCCCACGGAACCGGACGAAAGGGAATGAGGGACGGGGCGATTAATGAACCGGCCCTAATGACAAGTCTCTCGAGTAAACGAGGCGCTCTCGCACCCACGCGCCTCCCTCCGTCCATTGTACTGTTACCGTTTCGACGTTACTTACCTTCCGGTTTTTCGTGTCGACTTCATCTCCCTCGGACTTTCTTTTTTTTCTCCTCAAAAATACGAACTCGCGCCGTGCGGGATTGTAATGCAATTGCACGTAATCGTGCGCGAAATTTGAAAATTTTCGGATTTTAATCTTTTTAGATACAATGATACAGTATATGCATATTTGCACATTTCATAAACTAAAATTTTTTAGGTGAATTTCAAATTTCGCGCTCTTTTGTTTGATGCCGTCGCCGAAAAATAGCGTCCTTGAATTGCCCACTTATTCTAATTGACCCTGTAAAAAAGTAAACCATAAATTGGCCAGTATATATGCAAATTCTGGTCAATTTATGCTTAACTTTTTCCAGGGGATTAGTAGTTTCTTTAAAAACCCCAATTGATTTTTGTGTGAAAGTCATCCGCGCCAAATATTCTAGTTAAAGCAAAGTCCCGCGGCCGCGATAATCGAATTACCGCAGAAAACACGAACGGTTGCTCAACCTCGAGCGAGCGCGAATTTAAAACGCGATCGAGGACGGCCGTACCCCAGAGGTACGCTATATCGGCGAGCACATAAGCGCCAGACGCACACACACACACACGTATGCGTTGGCGGTTTTTTTTTCGCGCGCGGGGGTGATAAATACGGCGCGACAACGCCGCGGCGATTGGAGAACGGTGTCGCGCGAGCCCGGACGAGGCGAACGCGGCGCGTTGCGAATTCATTTTTTCCACCGGGGAAACTTTGCTCGCTTCCCCGTGCGAACGCGCGAAAGGACACGACGGCGACGCCGTTTCGTTGCGGGGAGAGATAATTCATTGGAGTGGACGCGAATTTTTTAAATTTACCCAAGAGAATGGAAAGGAGATTCTAGGAGTTAACGAATGTAAGGCTGGAAGGAGTAATGCGCTGTTAACAATGCGCACTTGAAATTTAATGTAATACGCTGGAAGCAAGATTTTATAGCTGCGTGTACGTTCGTCTAAAATAATGCGGATAGTACGTTTTTTCCGTGCTTCTGGCTAACTTTCGTTTGGTAGGATGTTAAATTTGAAGCGATTTCGGTGGGGGGAAACTTAATTTAATTTAATGTGGTTTAATTTCTTGATGTATCTTTGGACGAGTTTCACTTATACAGATTTAGAGCGTAGAATATTTTAAAATTTATTACAATTCGTATTATTTTTTGTTTAACAACAAAAGTTGTTATTACCACCACTTTCTCCCAAAGGTATAGGCAGTAGTTGTCAAGTTACTGTTAACATCAAGTATGTAATTAATCAGAACTTAATAATTTAACAGTAGTTTGCAATAATTCTTATTTATCAGCAATTTATTTTTGAAGGTGCACTATTTTGGAAAGACTTTTTATAGTAATTATCTCAAATTAACCGATGGTGACAGAAACTCAATTGCAAATTATGAGTTTTCATTAATATTAAAAACTAATTTTCTAGAATCAAAAATCAATTTAATAAAGCGTATACTACATCCTGGATATTAACTTATTTACAGTGATAAGTGCGCAATTGTTCAGAAATTAGTGAAATTTTCACTGGAAGAAATTTAGTTAATTAGTGAAAGAAACGCTTAACTTCGTGTACTTTTGACGAAAAATTACTTATTATTAGACAAACTATTGAAAAAAGGAAGTAGGCACTACAATATCGATTACACGAACTTAATTACATTAAAACTGAGTAAACTTTATTAACCCTGCAAGAGAACTTCCTAATTCATGAAAGAAGAAACGTAAAATTTCAGTTAGCTCAATTAATTTCGGAACTTTCTACGCGAAATAAATGGTCAAATGTTGAATAACGAATTTATCCACGTGACTTCGCGTAGCATCTCTATTACTTCATCGCCGGTAATGAAGCGGTACTTTCACATTCTGACCGGAAGAGGCAAAAAGCTCGCTCGCGCTCGAGCGGTGAAATCGATCTTATCGATATGTGGATTTATTGCGTGATCGATCGTTTGTTTGCACTTCATATTTAATGTTTTTCTGGCACTGCTTATTAGCTGCCTGCCGATGATTTACGAGCGGCGTCCCCGCGAAATTGTCAATTTCTGAAAACCACCGCCGCCGAGTAATTTGGAAACTCGCCGAGAATATGCGGAAGAGATTCCATCTTTTGTAACAAAAAATTTATCGTGTCGAATTGATCATCGATCCGTACAAAAAACCATTATTAATAATATCATTTTTTTATGAGATAAATATATCATTCAAAAGTCCGTATAGGAAAAATTTGATCTCCGTTGAGGAGCCGTCATTATTTTTTAGACGGGCCATAATTAATTTCCACCGGCTAATTAATAAAAATGTCCCTCGGGCGAATGCATACTGGCAAGATTTCAGGTGTGTCAAGGCATTACATCTGTAAAATATACGAGCTGGCGAATCGAAATCAGATTTTGTATCTTCGATCGCTCGCTGCACCATTTATTAATCTTTCATAAGGGCGAAATATATTTGTAAGATGTAAAACACGAAAAGAAATACGACAAGAGAATGCGATTCTATCGATCCGTAAAAAATCGTTGGTACATTCAGCGAATGCGCGGATAGAATTTTTCTCCGTTAATTCAATTATTTATGCGATTTTTAAGATAATCTTGCATAATGAAAATGTTTTGCTGTACGTCGTGTCTAACCGCAGTTTCTTCGCCCGCAATTAATTTTCAAAAGTAAACAGCGAATCGCAACAATAGCAATATCATCGAATAACGATAAATCGATAAAAAATCAGCGCATAATTAATTTCTGCACTTCGTTTTATTTTACAACTTAATAAAACAAGACGCAACGCGCAAACTCATCATTTCCTTATAAATGTGCTCAGGGCGATAAGCACACTGGTACCGATACGCACCGATTCGTCCCTATCGCGAGGCAATCAATTCACCTGCCAAATAACAATCCGCTATAACGAATGCAGATGTTTCGTTCGAATCTAAAAGAAAAAGGACAAATTGCCTCGAAATTTACGGTTATGTCATACCGCACAAAAGCGCCGGCGTCCGTTATCGGCGATGCGCCGCGCGCGGCCGCTCGATTTTTCGTCCTCCTCCTCCTACCCCCGGCTCTTATCGGCCGGTCGATCGGCCGAGCCATTCGTAACTGTCCGCCGCGCGGGAAATCGATTAGCCGCGGTAATTAGGCAATCACCGGATGCAAATGAGCTCGCCGGGATTTTTCGCGCAGCGCCGAGCGGTTGGTTAACCGATTTTTCGCCGAATCCACGGGACAGGAAGTGCTTCGGGTACCGATATGCGGGTAATAATTTATAACCGATTTCGTAATGACGATTATTTCCGATTGTTGTTTTTTTTTTTAAGATCGTCGTTAATGGCTGTTGTTGAAACGAATGCGATTGGGAATACCGATCTTTACTGAATTAGATGAATTGAAAAATTGTTAAATTAAAAAATTGCCTATCGCAAACTTCAGAGTTATAAACAAAATTGTTTTTTTCCAAAAAAAATTGTTGGTTTCTCTCTTAAATGCTACTTAACAGTTACTAATCAAAAAATTTGCATACATTTATTTAATCTTGCATCTGTACAATGACATCATGAAAGTACTATCTATCCACATCAGATTTTTTTAGTGCATAATGTACGTATATGGCGTACAGAGCAAATGTGTAACATTATTGATTAACAAGATATGATTATATGCACATTTGATTTAACTTCTGAGATAATTTTTCTCAAATTTTTTTATGAAAGCCACATCATTTATTTTCTGATAAGATCATATGAAATTTCAAAACTTTCTATCACAAATAAAAGAAATTTTTTCTAAATTGTAAATTTTACTCATTTGTTATTAGATAATAAATGAATTAAGATAATAGTATGCAAAGTTTAGTCTCAGGTTTCGTAATTATTAATCTCATATGCAGAACAGTAAACTAGAAAAAATGTAAAGGTGAAAATGGTACACGTAATAAAAACCATTCAATGTATAATTTTCTTGAGTATGGTAATTTTTATTAAAATTTGTTCTCATTTCTACAATTTTCCAAAAATTTTCAAGTTAGCATTTTATTATTTTTAAATTAAACATTAATACAATGAAGCATTAATTGACGTTTGATAAAACTTCGTACCAATAAATTGGTCGCGATTTTTTTCTTAGCAAATCCTTCGGAGGTACAGACTACTCCATAGGAACGCAGCGCACCGCGAGCCGCATTAAAATCCGTCGAGCGAATAAAGAGCTTCTCCCGCGTCATGCACAGCGTGAAAATTCCCAGACTGCGCCCCGCGAGGAATTTCACGCGTCGGAATCGGTATGATTAAGCGAAATCGGCGCGTTGACGGCGGCGGCGGCCTTCGGCCGCGATCCACCGATCGTTTACGCACGGGAGGTTGAATAATAATGACGGGGGAAAATCGATGTTATTGTGGCGCGAAGAATACGAGGAAGTGAATTCAATGCGGCGCGAGCCTCTCGAGCGCGTGCCCCCCTTTTCGCGCGCCCCGCCGATTTTTTGCGTCGCGCCTCGATTTCATTCACAATATTTTTCTGCTATGCGCCCGCGGCCTGTGTTGACGTTCGAATAAACATTATGATTATTTGTCGTCGAGATTTTTGCGGAAAAATAATTTATTATAGAATTTCGTGACAATTTTGTTACAAATTAAAAGTAGATAGACAATTCGAGTAACAAATTTTTAGATTTTTAGCAGTTATCATTCGGTTTGTTATTTTAATCTTTAAGTTTATTCGAGTTTAGATAATAAAATATTATGAGAGTAATTTTTTCATAAAGTTTCCGGTATAGGGGAGAATCATAAAGCTTTATAAAAAGGGTAAAAACTTCTTTTAATTGAAGACGCGACAAGTCAATGATCGGTAAGATAAACCTTCTCTTTCTGCTTTTTTTCATACAGTATCGTTTATTTTTCTTATCTAGCTGACATCAAAGCGGACTTAAAACCATTGAAAGAGAAATAAACTAATTTTAAATGTCGCGCATTTTAATAATAAAAATGTCTCGTTAAACATCACTATTCTATACCTGTATACATACGTAAAACCAATTTTTTATCTCAGAATTTTATTAACAAAAAAACACTAACATTTTTTTTAAAGATCACTATATTAATTAATTTGTGAAAACAAAAAAAGGCAATTTTATCAAGCGTGGAATCAGTCAACAAAAGCTACGTCCCGAGCAATCGGCGGGACCAGTTCCTCCCGCGGCTTTCCGCGGGCGCAGCTGCTCACGTAAAATCGCCGAGTTTACGCAGCTAATAAAGCGATCGACAAACGTCGAAAGGCCGGCGTTACTTATTATAATCGTAGAAACAAACTTTCTCTCATTATTGGTCAACAAAGTAAGAGGCGCGGTTTTACCCTCGAAAAGAATCGCCACTTTACGACTTCCTAGTTCGTAAATCGAAGAAAGAGAGAGAAAGAAGGGGAGGGAGGAGAGGAAGGTGGAAAGAAAGAAGCCGGAGAGATAATTTTCACGCGAGCGACGATGGTATCGGATCGAGGCGTGGGGGAGGCTGCTTCCTTTTATCGCGGAACCACGTCGTCGGAATTTCTCGCATTTTGCAGGAAACCATTTATCGGTTGCGATGTCTCCTGGGCAGGTGCGCTTTTTTTTATTAGAATCGGCTTTTACGTGAAATAAAAAGATTGTTTAATTAAAATTCAAGGATCTCTTATATTAGTTAAGTATAGAATTTAAGTTATAAGTGTCATTTATCTTGTTCGTATCATTTTATTATTACAATAAAAATCGCAGACTTAATTCTTTATTAAAATCGACAGACAGGTAGGTGAAAAAAAGGAAATTCAGAAAATTATCACGTGCTATATTAAATAAACTTTATCTATGCCCTGACAACTCAAGACTAAATACGTCAGCCCTTCCTCCGATATTTAATGAAGAAACAAGCGCACTTGAATGTTCTAACTTATCCATTTCCCAAAAAAATCTTTTTACCGATATTTTTCTGTAACCGAATTGAACGATTAACGCGAAGCTCTTAAAAGCAAACAGCGTAATTATTTGCGCGCCGCGGATCGTCCGACGGATTTCTCAGGCGTTCACATAACAACTCGCAGCAATTAAGTCCGCGCGCGGAGAAAACGGCGCCGTAACCCAATTCTGCGCGATCGCCCGATTTGCCTGCTTATCATTCATTGGGTTACTCAGCCACGTCCGCGGAATTCCATTAGGAATTCCGTAAGAGCCGCGACAATTAGTTCCTACACGAGTTTGATTCAATTTGCGTCGCGTGATTGCTAATGAAGACTTGCTGTCAGTTTTAATCCTCGGGTAGTCCAAACAGTTTTGTACTATGTATTTGATCGAATTGATATTTTAAAATTAATTTTTATGTTGCACATATTCTCTCGATTGTTTCTATAAAAAGATGATCGTACAGATTTAATATAAAGTTCATTAGCTGATATTCTTAGATTTGAAGTTTTAACGTGAATAAATAACTTACTTAACGATCGCTTACCGATTTTTCTCTGTATAAACTTCAATAATTCATACATTTCCATTTTTCGGAAAGAAAAAAGCAAAATTCTGAAAGAAGATATTTAAAAAGAAGAAGACAAGATAGAATGCCCTTTAAATCAATAAAAAAAAAGTTGCATTCATCCTGTATTAATTTTTCATTTTGTTATAACGATCTAATTTTCACTAAAAGGATCTCAACGAGCCAAATATTTATCACTTAATACACTGCCCACCAGAAGAAACTTTATGAAACTTCATTACTTCACATAAATCTTTCAAATTTTGCTTTATAATAACAGGACCCCTCCAAAATAAACTATACCTTTCCCATCGCCCTGATAAATCCTACCAAAGAAGAAAACGTTACCTCCCCTAAGGTGGTCCTGTCAGAAGCGTCGATACCTCTCGAAAACGCGACGCAAAGATAAACAAAGGATGGCCGATCGACGAGCTAGGCATTAATAATTAGAGGCCCGAGCGAGAGTGACGGGGGGCTGCCTCGCCCGGTCGATTAAACGATCCGCGAGCCGATTAAGGCCTGCCGCGTAATGGCTACCGTGAAATTATTGATGCCGGCGCCCGGGGACCGATCCCCGGCGACGCGCTCTTTTTCCTTCCTTTGCCCGCATTCCTCCCAGGGATCGACACTCGCACAACATCCCGCGCGTAACGGTGGATCTGCTTTTCTCCAAATGATCCGCACCGTTTTTTCAAGCGCCGACGCACTTTTTTTCTATAAAATTTCTTCACGCCTCAATTTATATACTCAAACTATGATCCGTTATAATTTTTGAAGTTAGAAAACTTTTTAAATTTTATATCCGTTCAACCAAATATCGCGTTTTTAAGTGCTTCACATCCTGTCATCCTTCTTTTAAGAGAGGATTTTTAGACTCGACGATTTTTGCTCACTGCATCGTTGTATAACGGTTAATCAATTTGTTCGACAAGCAGTCGGATTTTTCCGCCGTTAGCCTCGTTAACATTCGCGCTCGCGGTTATTTATCGAAAACATTCGCAACGGAGACTAGACTAATGCGCGCAATTTTTCAATGCGCAGCTTTTTTTGCGTGCGCAAAAAAAGGAGGCTGGCGCCGAGTCGGTCGTTTACCGAGCTTTATCGCCCCTCGCTATCCGAGCGGATTAGTTATTGATTAGTCCGTGGATATGTGGAAACCCGAGGATTCGCACTCGCGCGCGTGGTACTTTGTTTTTTTGCTGCAGAAGTCGCGTTTGCAAAATCGATTATTGCGCGTAATTCGATTGCCGGATCGACGTTTCTAATGCCACGCGCTCCGGCTGGATCGAGTTACGCCGCTTAAGCTTTTTCCGCGCGGTTTGATGTCTTGATTGAATATTCATGCTGCGGGCATGATTAAGTTGATGTGGGTTGTTAAACCTTGATAAAATTATAGCCGGAAAAAAAAATACTTTGATGTGGATATTACTACTGAAAAATATACGGTGAGTGCTTAGACAAGATCTCGACTGCGATTTTTTTTTGTTCTTTTTTAAAAAATTAAAAAAATTCAATATCACTGAGAAAAGTTTTGTAATGAGGGACTATGAACTGGAAGAAATCAATATAGTAATTAAAGAAATATTTTGAAAATTTTAATTTCATATAGAGAATCAACAAAATCTTTACGAAATCTTTTACCGATCTTTAGAAATCTAAAAGCAATCTATTGGATGTCAACACCTAAAGGACAAACAACTAGAAAAATGATTAAAAAAACAACCCCAAAATCACCCTAACTTTTAAACAGCTAAAAACCCAGAACCACCCCCGAAGAAAACGACGAGAACCCGCAAAAGATCGGATCGAAAGGAACGGCGTCGATCTGCCTCCTTTCAATAAATGCGCCTCGCGCCGGGGGGACATCGTCTCATGCGGGCCCCGCTGCCTGCTCCGCGGAGAGGCCTGCAATTACGTTCGGCTAGAAGGACGATCAGGCGCGCGCGCGCCGTGAGAAATTGCCGCCGTAACCTGGCGCCGGCGTATCAATTAGCCCGCGCCGCGGTTCCCGTCGGCGGCGGCGGCGCGACGCCTCGATCGGCGACTCGCGCCGCCGCCGTTGACGCGAAACATTCGCGATCGCTGGAGGTACACCGTGTAATGGGATTTTCAAATTAAACATAACAGTTAACTCGCTGGGTGTGCGCAAATGCGCGGGCTTTTACGTTTTCCAACGAGTGGTGTTAGCTGTACGCTGATACAACGTTTGTGTAAATCGAAATTTTGTGGATTAGGTGTACGAGGAAAACGTAGAAATTGTGTAAATATATTAAACACGTTTTTGATATTACATTCACAATAATACGAGCGAAATACACATTTTTTGAAAACTGTTTGTATTTCATTTGATTTTGAGTTTTTGAGCATACCGATTTGTATATCGGTAGATATCGACAAATCAATAATGATTTTCACCTTTCTGAATAAGAAAGTTGTGGTGTCAGCCGGAAAAATTCAAGGAAGGGGAGAAGTCGAAGCAACTCCTACATAGTACTCTAAATAGTTATTTTACTAAATAACCACTCCAATCAAACGTCTTGCTTAGGCTCGCGGATTTATTGAGCAAGCAATTTGCCATCGCTTGCATCCACTTAAACTTTTAATATGGACATAAAAGGCCGAATTTATCCACATACCTGATACTATTAAAGCGTATGCGAATCTTAATATTACGCCGATTTTTACGTAGTGAGTGCACTGGACCATAGCCTAGATATCCATAAGGGGTCGATAAATCGCACGCCGGGACCATAAACAAGATATTCCTTAATTCGCTCGTAAGCTTAAACCTATTTACCCGAAGCCCAATTCGCGCGCACGTGCATCATTGAGCGGAAAACGGAACCGTTACCGCGAAATCTCCTCGCCTCTTGGCGCGCTCGCAATTATTAGTCCAGCCTAATGTACGAACGGATTGGAAAGCCGCGTAATTGGCGGATCTCGATGTAAGTGTTGCACAAAACAATTTTCCACGCGGCCCCGAAAATTTGCGCGTTTGTCCTGAGCGCGCCCTGCAAGCGCAAATTTAATACTATATCGTCGCTCCTAACCAATGAAAGATTTTTCTTAAAAATATGAAAAGAAAATACTTAACAATATTGCATTTAAACCTGCGATAACGATCGAAGCAGTTAAATTCAGACTTATACCATTTTTTTTATAAATCTAACTCAAAATTATCGCTTTTTTCGGAAATCCAAAAAGTGCTAATTTTCGTTAGAGGCAACGTCACCCCCCTTGGCCCACATTAACAGCCAGCCAGCTCTTTCCTCGCAAATCTCGTTAACGACGAGACGCGCGAGCTCGCCGGCGATTGCCGCGAGTCTGCCCGTTAGCCGTTCGCCAGGCGCGCCGGCCGCGGGAGAGGTCGCGCGCGGGGCGCGCCGCTTTTCGCCCGTCCAATTTGACGGCACATTGTGCGGGGAAAAAGGGAGGAGGCGACGAAGGCGCTTTCATTGCCGGACAATCGCCCGAGGTCGGCGCGCCGCGTCGGCACTCGAGAGCGCGCCCGCGAGAATCGACGGGCCTTTTTGCGCGCGGGCGCAGCCGAGGATCGCGCGCGCGCGCAAGAGCCCCGGGAAACTAGTTTCGAGTCAATGAGGCATTATAAATAGAAACGGGGAGAGTTTCTTGGCTTTGATGGGGAGCGTTTTTTTCAGGAGAGGTTGTGGAAGTTACTGACCGATAAGTACACCTATAAGTAATGAACCGCACTTTTACCGCGAGTAATTTATGAAGGAACGTTTCAGTAGTCTAAAATGTAACTTTATTTTTTTTCCAAATTTTACACGGTTCTCAGTACTAACAGAGACTGAAAAGAATATAAAGTCTATGCTTTACAATTCATATCCTAAATAATGACTACTAATTTTTATACACCTGTATCGCTACGTTATGGTGCTAACTTTTGTCATTATATATATAACACATAACAGTTATAAAAACAAAATTTATTTTATTATTCTACAATGAACGACTATAAAATTCGAATTATGAATTACGCAAGTCCTGCAAATTTTATTGAAACAAGTTCACCTCATCAAATTGCTCTTATACTTCGAATTTGATTCGATTTGAAACGACGCCGTAAACCTGCCAATTGGCGAACGCTCTCCAGCAGTAGAATTCCAGTTTAGCCGCGCAATTACGCAATGAGCAAGGTGTCGCTGTCGCGCACATCCCTCCGGCTCTTGCTATTTCTCTCTTCTTCTTCAGCGACCTTGATGTGATACGACCTTGAGCCGTCCGAGTCGCGACGAAAGGAGTCGCATCTTTCTTCTAGAAACGGTCACTTGACGGGACATCCAAGCTCCGTGGATCAGTCGACGGTGAAGTTTTATAGCATGAAGCTGTAAAATCTCCGGTTTATATTCGAATTCGTTCGTAGCTTTACTAGGATTTCCAAGGATCGTTCATAAAGTTTTGGTAGAAAGCTGATTAGGAAGAATGTGAAGATTAAATCACTCTTCATTAATTAGAATTCATTAATTAAAAGATGCTGTAAAATAATAAGTACTACTCAATCTCTGTTCATTATCAAAATGAAGTTCAAAAGAAGAGTGACTAAAACTAGATATACAATCATAAATAACAATACTTTCGAAAGTAAACAATTACATGTATGATTTTCCTTCTTATTATACTACTGTTTTGAAATGTGCGGGCTTAAAAATCAACAGTCTTCTTAACCAATAGATGTTAATACAGTTTTCTATTTTACTGATTGATGGTCAATATCAGCTTTCTTCTCTTTTACCAAGTGATAGTAGAGCAGAAGACTGTTTTGCCATTGGTCCGTAACATTGACATCTGTTTTACAAACTGATGAGTAAAGTACAAAGATTTTTAATAAAGATTTTTACTGATAAGATGTATACTTTTTTGATTGATGGTGAAACAGTTTTGTACATTCGAATGGTTATAGTAGAAACTATTCTAGGCTACAATAGGAAAATTCAAAAAAAGATCCGCTTCCCGCGAAAAAGTCCGTGGAAGAGTATTTCGGGAGACATTTCAAACACATTAAACAACTGTGAACGTAATGATATTAAAGTCCCTTTTATTATTGAATTTTTTCTGCTCAATTGTTTTAATAGTGATTCCAAGTTGAAGGCAAGTTTCAATTAATACAAATATTGTTATTTTCACAAACATATTTATTATTAAGTATTTATACATTTAATAGTTGATTAAAATTTAATTCTATTATTTGGAAATACAAGTGAAAATAAAATATTGCTGAAATATTCAGCTTACTAATCATTATCCAAAGATGAATTATTTTTTGCAATAATACTTTTAAAGCCATTACATGCCTTGAATTCTCTTGTTTTTCAGCATTATTTCATTTAATTCTGTATCTATTCTCTTACTAAAGACATCAATAAACTTCTCAAACTTTTTGGGGCTTAATTTTCCTGGACAACCGGTTTCTCTGTGAGGGCATGCTCTTTCTGCGTGCGAAATTAGAATCTCAGCAATCTCGTCCAATTTTCCACTCATAATTTTGTCAATAACCTTATCTTGAATTTCTATATAATGAATGTCGAATCTGTGCATTGATATGCCACTCTTCGAAGCAGCATATTTCAAAGTCTTCTCGAAAGCCATTCCAATATCTAACGAATAACCTCTGGATTCAAACAAAGTAGCATTATCATCGGATGTAGAAGTATACTTTTGTCCTGTAACTTTTCTTATCACTGTATCTAGTAATAGTAATGTACTATTCACGTCAACGAATGCTGTCACAGCCGACAAATTGTTATTTTTATCATTAATTCCTTTCAGTGAGTTCGAATTTGAAACTGTCTCGGGCAAAATTTTCTTTGAATCAAATAATTTATTTACCGAAGTTCTCATCCAACCAAACAAATTATCTGTGAAATTTGCCGACTTTTTATTTTTATTATCTTCGATATAATCAGATTTCTTTTCATAATTTTCTGAAATGATATTGTCGCTACTATCAGTTACATTCATAATTAATTGTTTATCTTCTATTGCCAATCTTTTCTTTCTGATACCATCAATCTTTCCCTTAGTTGTTTTCGGACACGTCTTTTCAGATTTTACCTGGCTATAGGACTTGAAAAAGTTAAATCTTTTAGAACAATGACCTTCTGAATCTTGTGCATCCAACAATTTAGTACGTTCAATTGCAATAATATTTTCCCACTCGGAGTCAATTACAATATTTGTTACATTTCTCGTAGATTCTTTGCAATCAATGCAACGAGTAATTGGTTCATTTTCGGATATGTATCTTTTATGCATTATACTTTCAGAGGCTAAATACTCAAGATCATCTAATGTATACTTCGCACCCACTTGAATCGGAAAATCTAGTCGATCACTCATTAAGAGCGTTACAAGCTGAGGTTCAATGAAAATCGTTGGAGTCCAATGTGCAAATTCATTCAAATATTTCTCTAAATAATCTTTCCAAACAAAAGTAACGTCTTCGTTAAGTTCTTCGCTTAAAGCAATGACATCTGAATAAATTTGATCTTTCATTTCCCTAAGAGCCGTTAACCTACTGATTAACATTTTCTTTTTTTCTGCAAAAGCTTGGTTTTGGTCAATTTCATGTTCAGCAAGTCCAACACTTTGTTCCAATTGAACTATTTTTTCTTCTAATTCGATTAATTTATTTATTTGATTTGATTCTAACTTTTGTAAATCTTTTGAGAATAGTGTTACTTTTTTCAACGTATTATGTTTTCGCAATAAGAAATTTAAAATTATAACATTTATTCGCTCCCTACTTTGTACGTATCCGTTACTTTTAATTTCATCCCCGATTTTTTCTATAAAATTTGCAACTTCAAGATCATTAAAATAAGATTTTAATTTCGGAGATGAAAGCGATGTTATTATTTCATCAAAACGTGATTTTAATTTATCCTTTTCATTTAAATAAGTTTTATAATTAATTTCTTCCATGATATTTCTTTTATCTGCAAGTGCACGTTCTATCAGATTATTTATGTTGTCATCATCATTTATAGCAATTTTTCTAGGAACCTTGGGACTATCCGGAGAATAACCAATGTGGAAATTATCTTCTTTTTTGAAAAAAGGAGACAAAAATCCTGGACCCGCGTTACCAGAAAAAGCAACAAAAGCCATATCATCTACAGTCATTGCTATGGCCAGTATTGTATTCGGAATTTTACCCGCCTCTAATCTCTCTCGCATATTGTCAGTATAAAACTCCTTTGAAAATTCATAGTCTTTGATTATTCTTTTGTAAGTGTCTACGATTTCCTTAGCTATATCTTTCATTTTATTTATTGTTGCATTTCTATTAAGAGCACAATTTGTAAATACTGAAAAAAGACTCACGCTACTTATATTTTCTAAAGCATCATCTCCGTTATCCAAATCCGTATTCACGTTCTCCATCATTTCAATCTCACTCGTAGGAGCAGTACGGGAACTTGCGAATCTTTTAATGAACAATCTGATGTTACCTTTCAAATTTAAGACAAACATAGTTGCAGAAAAACCCAAAAAAAATCCGCTTATAATCTCATAATAAACGCCTGGTTTCGTGAAATCTAATTTTCTACTAGCCAAGTTATATGCAATAACTCCTGCACCTACAGTTAGACCTGTTAGAATAAATAAACCTTTGCTGTAAATTGAAGATAAACTTGAGATAAAAAGTCTAGCATTATAGATTACACCGGGACCTTGAGCCAACATGAGACCCCCAAAAAACGCTCCAGCCCAAGTTTCCGGAGTCGAGAAATCCCATTTTGTAGGATCCCACTCGTTGTTAGCTCTGGCCATGCCGAGATATGCTCCTGCTGCACCTAAGGCAACTGTTATACCAATAGCTGCTGCATATGAAACTCCCATCGCAGTAAATGCAGCAACAGATGCAAGCAAAGAGGTAGGTGCAAATGCAGTAAGAGCTCCTATTGCCATACCTAACCAAACCCTAAAATTTGAAAAATCCCATTTTAAAGGATTCCAGTTTCCGCTAGCAGAGGCTCCTCCTAAATAGACTCCAACTATTGTAACTAATATAATAATAAGCGTAATAGCTTCTTCTCCATTAGGATCTATCATAGACACAGGTGAATTACCAGCATATTTGTAAGGACTAAAGTACTGCATTTTCGGATCATGTTGATAAAAACGACCGATGGAGGGGTCGTAAAATCGTGCATGGTAATTATACAATCCTATTTCTTCATCCCATTCTTGACCAGTGTAACGATATGAAATATGAGTCTCTGCATTTATTCCATACTGTCGCATTAAATTTCCATAAGGTAAATAATCGTAAGCTGCTACGACTTCACCGTCCTTAACTACTAATCTTACCGAACCTTCGTGATCAGTAATCACGTTATAATATTCATCGCGTCTAATAAATCCGATCAATCCTTTCGGACCGTAGATGTAAACTGTAACAAGAATACTAGGCGGTAAACTTGGAGAACTCCATGTCAATTCTCGTTCGACTAAAGAACGTCCGAATTCATCGCGTACGTAATGTACTTCTTTTTTTACTGCTCCTGTAGCATCTAAAATTCTTTTCAGTACCCGCTCTCCTTGAGCATCATAATGGAATATTAACTTTTTACCATCTAGTAATTCTATACTTGTAGCACGATTTGACACCGGGTGGTACGTAATATTTTTAATACCTTTATGTAAAGCCTGAACAACATTGCCACGATGGTCGTGCTTCATTGAAAAGCTTGTCTGGGGTATGATAGGCTCGTACGAATTAAACTTTATTGACTCTATTTGGTTACTATTGTCTCGATACTTTAGATCATAATGATCGAAACCAGTGTAATAATGTTTATGATTTCCATTTTCATCAATATTGTATGCTTCAACATCGAATTCAGCTTCACCTAATTGTTTACCAAAATGTTGAAATAATACATCGATTATTTCAGGAACGATTGACTGATATCGTTGCAATAATTCATTGAATTTTCCGTCTAAGGGATTTTTGAGATAACCTTTTTTTTCCAACATTTCTATAATTGCTTTTGCAACCTTTTCTATTTTATTTATATCTACTATTTCTCCCGCCCATTTAAAAATAGCATTTCTCAAGTTTTTCTTGAATAGAGATAAATCTAGTTTTTTAGAAAAGAAAAGCAGCAAAGCGTTTGTTATTGGATTACAATAAGTTTCATAATTTTCTTTAACAGATTTGAGGTCTTTGCACAATGTAGAACGAATAAATGTTTTTGGCCCCCTTTTTCCATGTAGACTAAATAGTCCTTTAAATTCTTTTACGTAACTATTTTCTGTTAAGATCTTCCAAATATCTTGCGATGCTGTTGCATTTATTTTAGGAATTGTTTCAGCGAATATACTTGGATGTAAAATTGTAGGAATATCATTACCAACAAAATACTTGGCTTTAACCAATTCTTCATAAGCACCGTAATCGTAAAGGTGACCATAGGTTGAAGGAAAACCTTTTTGTCCTAGGACATTTTGAAATAACCGAGTACTGCATACCAATGGAAAATTAACTTCTATGGACGGATAATACACTTTAGCTTGACGATTGTATTGGTTAATATAGCCTGCCTCCTTTAGTCTATCAAAACAAAGTTTTGAGTCCTTAGATGTTACATGTGAACTTATAAACGATTTTTCATTCAAATGAAGTTTACTGGTATCAGCAAAGTCATGCCAAGTAGCATTAAATTCAGTGCGTGTAACAATACCATGACCGTACCCATAACCACCATAACCACCTTCAGTGTAATAAACATTTTCAGTTAAAAACTTATCTTCTAATTTCGTTAAGAAAGATGCACTATTATAACTATAATTACGTGTAAAATTAAAACTAATTTTATCAGGTAAATGGTGTTCAGCAATAATGTGACCAACTGAGTTATGTGCAAATTCAACGAAAAGATTATTTTTTGTTGGTATGCCAATTGCTTTAATTCTTCCAAGCTTGTTGTAACTATATGTTATCTTAAAAGGTTTCCCTTGAACATTAACGGGGTACTCTATTTCTCGGAGTTTGCCTGCTTTATATCTTTTATTTGTTGCAATTATTAGAGGATCGTCAGAATTTTCATTTAATACAATAATACGTTTACTTACAACCTTTTTATCTCCATTTAATACTGATTCCTCTATAAACGATGCTCCATCATTATGAGTTACTGTTCTTTTCAATCTGCCTCGCATTGTTGGTTCTCTTTCGAAATCACTGCGATAGAATACTTGATATTCTTCAGTATTATTTTTAGTTAGCTGCAAATTTAGTAGATTTTCCTTTTCTGGTGGAGAAATTAATTTTCCTGCATTAATTAAACGACCCAATTGGTCATAATTAAAGTAAACAACGTTTTCAACAACGGTATCATTATGACTAGAATAAAATATGGTGAACTTTTGCAACCCAGAATCATTGTACAGGTATTCAATTTTTCCAGAATCAGGCGTTGTTTTGGCAATTACATTACCCTTTTCATCGTAAGTTGTCTCAACAATTAATGAATTCAGCTGTTCATTATTTTCTGCAGAAGAAATCTTTTCATCTTCATCCAATTGGTGTAAAGTGCCGGCTTTTGCATGATAAAGAGGCGATAATGTTTTTATTAATTTTCCATTATCATTATATTCGTAAGTGGCAAGCACAGTACTTGTTGGAGCGTCTATCAACCAAGCCACTGTATTATTTTTGTCATTAAATACTTTTATATCTTCTATGCCACCCAGTTTATGTTCCACAGCATGTCTGTACTTTAGATCAGTAGGATACATTCTGTTAATATTCCTGTTTTCAGTAGACGATGAAAATCTTTTTGAAAAGAATCCTGAAACAGAAAATTCCTGACCAGGTAAACCAAATCCAGATTTTTCGTTCAAGGGATTGTCACTGTAAGTTACTTGGTAGTAGCTGTAAGGGTCGAGGCTTTCAAATTCCCCTTGAATTCGATTTATTTTCCAAATAGAATTGGCAGAAAGAGGGTTTTTATTCGTTACAAAATTAGAATAATAAGCTAGACCAGATTCATTCGCAGACCTTTGTAAACGCGTAGGTTTCGTTGTTATGCAATGTCTACCAAATTCATCATATAAAAACTCCGTTACAATTACACTAGTTGCAGATTCTAGCCTTATTTCTTGCACTTTTTCATCTAAAGCATTAAGATAAGTAACTCGAATGCTTACATCTTTCAAAACTAACAATTCACTTATTTTTGTATTGCCGTAAAAATCCAGATCAAATAATGATTTGTCCAGTCCACCTTCATCAAAGTACAAACCTCCATCTACCCACATCATTAGCCGATTATTTTCTGCTATTACCAATATCTCACCGTCCGTAGGTATAGGTCGCCTTTTTTCTGAAAATACAGCAATCGCATTATCGCCCCTTCGTTCCAATTGTAAATCATCATTAAATCTGATTATAGACGACTCTGACTGTAATGCATAACGCAGTCTCATACCACAAGACTCAAAATTTTGGATATTATTCAATTTTAATTTATCAAACTGATTAGTTAAATGGTATAATTCACCAGGTGCAATTTTCCATCTTTGATTATTATCTACATTCCACCTTTTTCTAAACGAGTAAGGATTGAAATCTTCGTAAAATCCTTGACTTGGCCGAATTTCGATTTCGCTTTTTAAGCTTACCATTTTACCAATACTCGTGGCTTTCGTAGAAATGCTTATCTTTTCAATTTCTCCACTTTCTTTGATACTTGCGATTTGATCTTGAAAATCGTCATGAAGATATCTCTTAATTAATCCATTAGCGTTTATGATTTCTTTAAACATT
Source organism: Eurytoma adleriae (assembly GCA_900480045.1). Lineage (NCBI taxonomy): Eukaryota > Metazoa > Arthropoda > Insecta > Hymenoptera > Eurytomidae > Eurytoma > Eurytoma adleriae. The sequence continues at coordinate 205,330 of UXGC01000156.1, read as the reverse complement.
TTAGTTTTATAATTATAAGTTATAGCTTTAAAGTTACTGTTTAATGGTGAAAAACGAATATGATCTACATCTAGAGTACTATTCATTCCTGGACTTACAGTAACTACTATTTTGAAAGGCTCTACTGTTACTGTTGAATTGATATTTGATAGTGCAGTACCACTTTCAATTGATTTGGAATCCTTTACTTCTGATGATGAATTTGAATTGAGTAATAAATTTTCGAAAACTTCTTTCGCATAAAATAAATCTATAACTACTTCTAAATAAGACCAATCATCATTCTGAAATTTAACTTCACTAAAGTAACCGTTAATTTCACGATTATCTTGAGCGTAAACTACTGCTTTAAGATATGGTGCGATTTGGCCAATTTCTAAACCTTTATCTTTTGTCCTTATCCAACAAGATGCTATATAATTTTGATTTTGATTGCTAGGTTGAAATACACCCAGCAAACGACTTTTTGACAGTTGCAAGTAATTTTCTCCTGTTAACGAAAACTCTTTCTTTACTATGTTAGTTTTGTTAAAGGACCAACAATTCTGATTTGTGGAATTTGCTCCACCAATCTTATTAACTTCATAATCTTCGAATCCATAATAGCTGACTTCTTCATTTTGCATTTCGTAAGGATAAAACTGTGCTACTTCTAAATTTCCTGTAATATCTAGAATTGTACTATTTAAAGTTTGGCTTTCTGTTGTAATAGTTTTGTTACTATTGTTAGACTCAGATTGTATAATTTTTATTAATTTTCCACTTGCGTCATATATATTGTTGATTGTGTTAAGGCTACCAATCATATTAGTTGATTCTTCGATATAACCAGAAGAAGATCGATTATTACCTGGTATAGTAAAAGTTTTTTCATAGAATAAGATATCGCCAGTTGCTTTAACGGAAGATGGATCATAGTCGTAACCAGTAACCCGTTTGTATTCACGATCGAAGTTCACTGTCAATTTTTTTATAACAGGATTCGGTAACTTACTTTTCATACCCATAAAATGACGAAAATTCAAGAAAAGATTTTCATCATCACCACCGCCATCATCAACGTGAGTTACTAAAGTAGTGTGATCACTCATAAGACTTACAATTTCTCCTGGAGGCAATTCAAATGTCTTTTTAATATTTGGACTATTTAACAATTCATAAAAAGCCAAATTTACTTGATTGTCTCTCTTATAGGCTAAATAGGTAGGATACTTATTTGAGATCTGTGTAAAATTTTTTACTTGTAAGTCTAATATTAAATTTTCTTTTGGACTTCCATATCTACCCCGATTAAATAATTTTATGGATGTTTTCAAATTTTCTTGGGCCAGCAAAAATTGATCATCTATGGGAATGTTCCATTTTCCTGATTCAACTTTGTTTACATTTGTTTCATCCAATTTCCAGTTGTAGCCATTGAACACAAAGTGTGTACCACCACATATCACAACAGATGATTGAATATATACTAAATGCTTTTGCACGTTTACAATAAAGAATTTCTCAACTGCTTCAAGGCCTCGTTTTTCTGCTTCTTTTTTATTCTTTGATATGCATTCGGCATCCGAATCCTTGCACATTTGTTTTATGTCATCTAGAATAGCTCCTTTTATATCATTTATTATTATTTTAAACCGTTCACCATCTTTTTCATAACCTAACGTCAAATAACTTTTTCTCTTGTCTTCGTCTAGAATTTCAATTTCTTGAGTGAATTCAGTTAGGTCATCTTGCATAATTTGATGATTTTCCATGTGACCAATTTCATATTTACTATTCAAAGTAAATAAACTAATAAAAGAAAAGCTCTTTGTACCTACTGTTTCCCACTTGTTGAAAACTATAAAATTGTTGCTAACTTGGAATGCATTGCTCTTCATTAGATTGAATACAGTTTTATACGAATCACTGTCTAGATTAAATTTGCTCAAAGTCCACTTTAAATTATCAATTATTCCAGGGAATGGCATTATAACTTTCGATTGCCATTCATTTTTTTTATCTCTGTATCCAAGAATTACGACCTCGTTGTTATAAATTAGAAATACTTGACCAGAGGCTTGAAGTAATGAATCCGGCGAAGCAGCGATTAGTGCAATCTCAATTTTTTCCTTTATCCACTCTTTAGACTTTTTGTCCCAAACAATTACGTCGACAAAAGGTTCGGCAGCATCAAGGACGGCTATAAAATCATCGCCAATTTTAATTGTTGCATCTTTATCAAAGTTAAAGTATTTCGGGATTAACGACCACTTATCTTTTTCTCTAGTCAACAAACATACAGCTCGATTACTCTCGTAATCTAATGTAAATGCAATAGCATTAGAAAAAACTTTGACTTGGAAGGCGCGTATCGAAAATTGACCTAAGAAAGGAAACCTCGAGGATTCTTCCAGAGATGATGTCGAATACATTTCCGTTTTCAATTCCCTGTCAAACATTCTTAACGCTATATGATATAGTGGATTTATGAAACTAATCAGTACAAAATCTTGACCATAGTCTACTCTGTAGCTGCTTGATACCTCGGATACCAAATTTACCTTGTTTATGAAATCGAGGTTGCCTCCTACTGTTTCATAGCTAAATTCTACTTCTACATCTGTAGGTAAAATGACTCGTTCCAACTCAGGCGAATCCATTATTTTCTTATAAAAAAACTGCAAAACGGGTCGATTTATAGGATCATTATCTTGCACAATTTCGGTTAAAATGCGCTTTCCTTCTTCTACTCTATAATTGAAACGGACCTCTTGTCGATAATTAGAAGTAGTAAGAGAATAACCTGTTAAATATCGTGTTTGCACCTTCTTAGCATTATAATTTCCATTTTCATTTATCAAAGGAGGCAAATCGTACTCGTCCAAATCTTTATCAGAATAATTGAAAACAATTTTATTACCTTCGAGGTCATTAATTGTTTTTAAATAAAATTCTCTAGTGAATTTTGTGTTACTCTCTGGTACAAGCACGTTATTTACTTCGTAGTTGTAGTACGTGGCACTGGTCAGTCCACCCCTTACTTCGGATAAAAACCAAGCTGTCGGAAGTTCGATTTGACCTTCTGAACTGCTTCCTGACCCACGCCAGAATTCCCAGGATAAATCTAAATTGACGAAGTTGTCGTTTGAATCCTCGTCTGAATCCTGGCGACGACCGTATATCTGTTTTATACCTCGGTATTCAATTTCCCATCTTTGTTCACTTCTGTAGAAAAGAATTTGTATGTCTAATTCATCTGACAGTTTAAAGTACTGCACGTCGTCTGTCGAACGTTCACGGTCTAATAATAATTGCTGCGGGAAATCTTCAAGAAAAAGGTAGTAACTTTCATTTTCTGGAAATATACTGCCTTGATGATCCATCAGTATAAAAGAAACTGGAAAAGTCCAACCAATTCCTAAAATGTTCGCCTCTTTGTTGTTACCGTTATAATAAAAATTCATTTTCTCGCCTTCAGCGAAGTTTGGTAAACCGATTAAAGGTAGCTCAAAGTTTGCCTTTCCAGTATCTTTGTCTACTCCTTTAAGAATAGATGAAAGATCCAATTGATCTCTAAGCAAGATATGAGGTTTTTCTTCATCTGGAATATCTAATTTGATGAATTCTGGTATTTCTTCCGACGTAATATTCGGTGATTGCTCGTTAAACGCTTCATCCTCAAAGTCATCATTCTCTTGCTTTTCTGCTCGTCCGATTTGTGCCCAATGTAGTTTATTTTCATCATGTGTAAAAACAATTATAGATTCAGAATTAAGAGAATCATCAGGTGCAATTTCAACGAAATGATTGTGTCGCTCGGAAATAGCAGTTTGGGAAACATCGAGTACGGACTGCCATTGTAAAGTATAATTGTCAAATGACAATATATCCACACCTCGTGGTCCAGTTAAGAACATTTCTTCTCTACCATCAAAATTTATATCTCTGAATCGAATTGTATCGATATATTTGTCGTCCCATCCAGCCTGCTTGTGAAATAAAGGATTATAGTGAATAAGATTATAATTTTTCTGTTTCATATCGTACTGATACACAAATAACCCACTGGTGTTGAATTCAACGATATCTTTTAACGACTGACCAGTTAAGCGAGGAAAAAATAAATGTTCATCGGTATCGTTAATGTTAGAGCTGCTATGCACTTGAAACAAATGTTGAGGATCGTTATTTTGATCGAATTCATAGACATCAATTCCATTTCTACTGCGAACAACAATATTTTCTTGACCCTTGCTTTGAAGATCAGCTAAGAAAAAGATTGAATTAGTAAAATTACCAAACATGCTTAAATCACGTTCTTCCAGTAGCCAAATTGGATATTCTCCAGCCATAAGAGCATCTTTCATTACAGCATGAAATTGTAATCCTTCTTTTTCATGTTTAGTCAAAATTCCAATCAAACTTTTGTCGTCATAAAAATGACCACATCTTATAATGTTTCCAGGTTTTTCCCATTCATAATAAACATCATCAAATATGTTTTTTCTCGAATAATCATCAGTACGTAACAAAAGGTGAAAATTATCATCTTTGTATTGGTAGAAATGAATGCCTCCTTTCGTCTTAAGCAGCATTAAACTTTCTTCGTTCTCCAATCTTTTAGGAAAGTACAAGACTTCAGTTTTATTCGTGTTATCTAGAAGTAAATTTGTGCGCCATTTAAGATTTTCAAGTTGATAACTATACAGTTTTTCGTCCAGAAATACAAAATACTGCGTTCTACCGTTGCCATTCTTCTTACTGTGGTAAATCTCTACCTTTTTCTGGAATGGAAAAGCTTCTTCCGCAAATTTTAGTGAATAGGTAGCTGCCATTATTGATATTAATTATGACAACACAAAGCTAACTCAAATAAGAAGCTATTGATTAATTAAAAAATTTTTTACTTATATCTTGGATGTCGACAATAACTTCTACATGCAGTGGCTCAAACGTTGTTTTATTTCAAATCATCAATTTCCTAGAAAATCATAAAGAAATTAGTAGATAAACATTTTTTTAATCACCTTTAAAAATATATTATTTTGTCGAAAAATATATTCACGTTTATGAATTTAATATTTCAAAATATAACTTATTTACATGCACTTTTATTGAAGATGAGATTACGTGCTTGAGATCAGGAATCCATGCGTGAAGTTGTTAAGATTACAGAAGTTCTAAACAGTTATACTTTAAACACGTAAAATAGCCCAGACAATCAGCTGCACTTAAATCACATGACTTAGAAAACTGTAAAACTAGTAAAAATGGCAATTTCTCTTAGCTCTTTTATATTATGGAGGATTTAATCGGTCCCGCATACTCACTGAGTTTTCTAATATATCTATTGTCATTATTTTTATTAAAAATTATCAAATGTTATTTGTTACGTTTCCTATTTTCAAAAATGAGATCGTTTTGAATGTAAAACTTTTTTCTATTGTTTCATCAATGTATTACAAAATTTGGTGGACTACTGTCCATGACAAAAAATCGCTCGGGCCACATTAAATGGTTCAGCAACCCAGTACTGAATTTTGAGAAACTATCTTAATAAAAAAGAAAAAAGGATTTAGAAAAAAGGACTGTTTAGTTGAAATAGATCATCTACTTTTCTTTTGGCGTGGTTGACATCGATGAATTCACTTATAAAATATATTATAATAATTTTAAGAATTGTGATCTTATGCTAATCTATGCTTTGCATTAATAATAGCAATTAAAACATTTTGTTTCATTCTTTAAACATCGATGTTAATATTGATAAATTTTACTTGATCTTGGTTTGAAAAACAATTTAAAGTCGTATTTCAAATCATATTTATGCCAACATTCCTAATATCAAGTATTTTATTTCACACAAATTAAAATTATTGATTGCAAAATTTTTATTTATATTTGTTTGTTTACGCACAGTAAACGAAGATAACAAAGATTCAGGATTACTTATCAGAAACTTAGGCACATTATTTAATGTAGTCCCGCATGAATATTGCATTATGTATATATTTACGATCATTTCAAGTCTACATGTGGAAATATTTTTATATATTGATATTAAATCAACTATTTCAAATACGGTCAACATTATCAAGCTATTTTTTCTCCTCTGGAGGGAAATAAAAAACCAAACCACTGACCTTAATAATTGCATACAGTTTGAAAAAAGTCAATGTACCCTGTTATGGAGAAACATTTTTCTAAAAAAAACGGTAAATGATAATTTAATACAAAAATCAACCATGACAATGATTAAATCAGCACTTATACCCGTTGTTCGTTTTTGTATTTCACCACCGAGTGATGAACTTCATGCGATTGCCTGTAACGTGCTAAAAAATTTCACTTTTTTCTAGTGGTTTAAGTCTATTTGAAACTTTTTCAACGCTAAACTGTCACACTGAACACGTAGAGATTATAACCTATGGACTTTATTGTTTTATTAAATTACTGTGAAATTATCTACACAACACATTGTTCTTTTTTAGAAATCATTTTTTTATGCTTTGAGCCTACAAATACTCCTGAACATTCGAAACTAACGAGGGTCAAACCGCAGTAACGCGTAAGTCAGTAAAACCCGCCGATGGTTAAGCAGCCCAAAAGAAAAGCTCTAGTCGCAAAAAAAACAGTTTCCAGTTTGGTTACAAGAATCCGACATTGTCGTCGTGATAAATACGAGAGAGCGGGTGATTTGTCTTATTTAGTCGGTCTTGCTTTCGTGCGCGGTGGCGGCGTGAGACGTGCATTAATCGTTTGGTGTATGACACTTAATCGCCTTAAAGCGAACGGACGAGCACGGAGCGAAAGGCCTTACATTAGCCTGACATTTGACACCGTTTAAGCAGTTTTCTTCGCTTTCGCACCTCGGCGAAAGGAGCTTGCCGTTTGCCCGCACCGTAAACAATGCGTAAAGCCGGCATTTATTGCTCGCGTCGTTGACACCTTACGATTTTTCGGATTAAAATTTGGAATGTGCACGGTAAATATACATTTAATTTAACGTGCAATTTCGTAACCGTCTGTGCAAGCCGTCAAGCTTACGTCAAAGGGCCACCTGCATTTTTGTCAGAAACGGTGATGTTAATAATTGCTTCGACTTTTGCAGTATTTTTCAAAAAACACCGATCTTCGAAAATATTATTCATTAATTGCAATGAATCATCAGAATAGTGTGATAATAAAATACCACGGTCAAGGTGTAAGGTTTCGCGGTTAATGCTGTTGGCACTAACAAAGATGAATAATTTAAATAATCCTTTTCCGCATGTACGTGTTCATACATTTTTTAAATTAAGCAATAGTTGATTATTTTTTATCTCAAATGCAAGCACTTTCACTTAGGGTAAAAATATAATGGAGTGAAGTTTTATTTAATTAAAATTTTTAAGATATTGCCCTAAAATGTGGCCAGTGAAATTGTTATAAAATTTACAAAAAGTTTCTTTGTATTTAAAGAAAAAAAAATTCTTTATTCTGCAATCTAGCGCTCTACGAATCTCAAGCTGGTACCCTCATTAAAACATAATCTTGAGGGAAAACCCAACCATTGCGTATCAAAATGTGCAATGTATGACGACGCGTTTTCGCGACAATCATATTTCCTATGATACTTCAAAAAAGAAATTGAGAAAATCTTATTTCTATTAAATGAAAATGAATCGATCATAATGCACTGTTCAAGAACTGAATTGATCGATAAAAATTACTCCTAAAGTGGCAGGAAAGATAATTATACATGTCTTTTTGCCCCAAAACGCAAGTTCTTACTAAAAACGCAATGACCAATGATAAAGGGAGATTCAAATTTCGCGCCATAAAATGAGTTCTAGTTTTCTGTTAAGCGAAACCAAATTTTCAAGTGAAATTGATATTTTTCAAAAACATTCCTGCAGAATCTATTGTAATTGCGTGCATACCTAAAAACTGTACCTCTAGCGTCATCTTTCGTGATCCAATGAATGATGATCTACCCTGTTAACTAACCCATGGTCGATAAGTTAGATCGTAAATCAAAATGCAAGTGGCTAACTTGTTCGCTAGGTGGCTATAGAAATTCAAAAATTTCTTTACGAATATAAATTATGTAATATATTTATCAGAATTATGCCAAAATCGAGAAAATATATAGCTCGAAAGTGCTCTTTTTTATTTCTCTTTACGAAACATTTACTGATAGGCGTAAAATTAGGGTAACAGATCGTACCAATGTGCCTCGTTGAAGTTAGCAAACTTTTTAATTAAAAATGGTGATTTTATAAGTCTAAAAGTGTCAAGGCTTTAAATCTACTGTTTAATTGAAATAAATTGAGAATAAATAAGATCGGTTGATCTATTTCGTAGTACAGTCTTGTTGAATCTGCGTCGAGTCGAGTGAACGTTTTTATTATCATGTAAAGAAATGAAAAATGATTGATCTATAGAATTTAATGCATCTTTGATGCAAAACTTCACTTACAGGATTTAATTGTAGTAAAAATTATAGTAAAAGATTTTTCTAATTTTTTATGCACGAATTGTTGTAATGTATAACTTACAGTATTTTAAAGGAATTCTGGTTTGAATAAAATTACTCAGCGCAGCATGTATACAATAAAAATAGATTTTTTTTTTTATTTTTTGTCATATAAATCTCTTACAATCTAAAATGCTTATCAGTGAAGTAACAAAAATAGACCTAGCACAATCAAGTACCGAACATCTAAAAACTCGCACTAAACTAGCTGTACATCAGCTCAAGTCCGCTCCTAATTCGCTTAAATAAAACCTAACGAAAGATTCGACCAATTAAACAAGACACCACAAATTGTCCAAACAACGTCCAATTGAATCAAATTCTCGCGATTAAAAGTCCTAAGTGTCTCACATTCAATCTAACAAAAAAAAAACACAAATTACAATTTCGTCCACCTTGAAAATACTAAATCCGCCCGAGCGAGCGCCCTCCAAGCTCCATCACTCGCACGACATTCGACAATCAAATTATCCGCGCACCCGCGGTGCGCACTCTGAGATTGCTGGACCAATTGAAATTTAAAAAAAAAAGACATTCCCGAAATTCGATAAAAATATTTTGCCTAGCTAGTCTCGGTTCGCCAGCTGTCGCGATGCGCGGCGAACCCAATGTGTTATGGAATACTTTATAGTTGAGATGCGATCGGATGAATTAATCGTATATAGTGGGAGGGGGGGGGAGGGGGGCTAGCAGTAGAGTCCGTTGCCCTGGCGCTCGACCACGTACTTCCTCACGTACTGGACGGCCTTGTCGCTGAGGCCGAGGCCGGCGGCCTCGCGGTCGAACTCCTCGACCGTCACCGCGCCCGCGAGGTAGCCGTTCAGCTTCGAAGCCACCGGCGAGCTGCGCAGATCCTCCGGGCCCTTCAAGCCGATGTTCTCCAGCAGCCACGGGTGGTCCTGCAATCGGTACTTCTGGTGGTAGCTGCAAATTCGAACGGTTCGGTTAGTTTTTCTTTTTCTCTTTTTACGCTGGGAAATCGGTCGAAAAATCGGTTGCACGAAGCAAATTGTAAGAGGCAAAGGGATCGTTTCTTTTTCGCTGGAAAATCGGTTGAATGATCGTTGCATGAGCGAAGAAAATGAGAGAGTAAGAGATCGGGTAGGTTTTCTTTTTGCTGGGAAATCGGTTGAAAAATCGGTTTAACAAAGAAAATGCAGAGAGAGTAAAATGAAATCGGTTAGTTTTTTCTTTTTAACAGAAAATCGGTTGAAAAATTTGTTTAACTCAAAAAATAGTAAAAGAGTGGAACTATGAGTCGTTTTGTAAACATCGGTCGATTTAGTTTAATACGCGAATTTTTAATTAAATAATTTTATCCTATTGATCAAACCAGTTTTTGTTTTTTAATTTTTTGCTTATTTAATATCTATTAATCATAAATATAAGGAGAAAACTAGACGATTTTCAGTTGGAGATCGCTGATCGTTATGTTTACAAAAATTAAAAAATCGGTAGAGAAGATTGGTTACACTTTTTCACGATAAATATGATTACGGTGCAAATATTTTATTTTAATTTTTTAATTTAAATTATCCCTGTACATAATTTAAATCAAACGGTCTTACCGAAGCAAACTTTCCATTTACAGCGATTAAGGTAACACATCCTATAAACTAAATCCCGCAATAAGACTACATGATCTAGAAAATATTAACAAAGATAATAAAAAAAAGCTCCTGCATCTTCTTAATCGCGAAATAAATACCGATAATAGTCTCATCCATTACTCTCGGATCTATTTTTGATCGCGGATAAAAGATGCGCATGACAATTAGCATAAACTAACCGGCGCGTTAATTAGCCCCGCCGCGAAAGTAAACTTGTACATTTCGAAACTAATGCTGCTCATATCGTCGACGAAGCACTAAATAATCGCAGCAACTGCTAATCGCATCCACGAACGACTCGATCGCGATTTATCCCTCGCGATCTGAGATAAGCTCTTCCGGCTCAAGTTCAGCCGCGATAAACGCGGGTAACAATCCCAAAAATTACCCGGCTCTACATACGTATCTCGAGCTCCGATCGATAAAATCGCCGGTCGGTAGCTTAATCGATTAAGCACTCAGCGTATCTCGCGAGCGCGAAGGAAGCCTCGATAAGTGCCTTTACAATTTCTCGAGGGCTGAAAGTGTTACGCGTCGGTTACGGGGGGGGAGATTGTAAGAGGTGCGAGATAACGAAAAAAGGAATGCACCGAGGCTGTACAGTGTGTCAGTGCCAAGTACTCGCGAGCATATCGATGAGTCCGCAGATCGAGCGGCCCGATGTCCTCGTCGCGATCATTTGCGATTGTCGTGATCGATGAGCGATCGACCCAATCCCCACGTGCTCGAGTCATTCACCGACTCGGTACCTCGGCGTCGCTTTATTATTTTTACTCGTCGATTTAACGGGGATTCGCGACTCCAATTCTACGAATTTTCCTTTGCGCTTCACGAGATGATTGTTTGAACTACTTTATTTAAAAAAAACGTAGTTTTAAATTAAAATACCTTTTGCGTAGATTTTTTTTCATTTCAGCATTAAATGATTCAAAAAAAAAATTTTTCTTAAAAGCAATAATGTTATATTTACTTTTTTAATTAAGAAAGGATGACCCTTATCTATGCCGGAAAGTTATTATACCAAAAAAATGGAACATTTAAATTGTGTTCGCTGAGAAACAAAGAAACAAAAATCTTTCAAATTTAAATGCACATTTTCCCTTGTTATTAGACCAAACAGTCGCTCTGCTCGAAAAGGGGAAAAAAACACTGGGTCCTTATCGATCATCGACACCGAGAAAAGAAAATAATTCGTCAGACAAATTCGTCAACGGAAAAATGCAGCAGGTGCGAGATCTTTTATTCTCTCTTTTTCTTTTTTGATGAAAATGTAAATCCAGACAAACGATGACTCGAATGCAATTGAATTAATTTCGCATGAGTTAGGTACCAAAGTATACTCACTCTTCGGCGGGGTAGAATTTTTTGAACGGGCTGATTTCCGTGCTGAATTTCTCGTTCTTCTCCTTCTGCTGGCGATCGCGCGATTTCTCCGCGATTATCCTCTGCTCGTCATCGTGGTAGAGGATCAACGACATGTACTGCAATTTAAAGAGTAACTATTATTTTTCTTATTCAACGCAAACGTTAACTTTCAAAATATTTTAAAAAATAAAAAATTTATTTAAATGTTCAAGAATTGCGCTAATCTACAATCGAAGTATCCATGTGAAAAGTTGCAAATTGATGCAACGCACAAAAACGAACGTCAATCGGAAAATTGCGACACCCCGGAGGCGTCGAAAATTAATCGAGCTCGATCGAGCGACGCTAATGCAATTTGAGCGCGCGCACGACGCTCGATTTACCAGCAGTCGCGCTGGACGTTGCAGAGGAGAAAAATAAATTACCTGTCTCTTGATAAGGGCAGTCAGACCGTACTCGTGGTTGTTCCAGAACAAGTTCAACAGCTGGGAATATGAGATCACCTCGGGGTCGTACTCGATGTCGATGACCTCGGTATGATCGCCCCTGTTTTGAAAATTTCGCACTCGTTAGTCAATAATATTTATCACAGATGTCGGTTCGTAATGCAAAATTTTGGATCTTTATGCGACGAGGTTGATATTTTTAAAAGAAAATTGAGACATAAGTGTAAAAGGTGCGCACGTGTTAGTTTATGATAATCATCGTTAATATATTTATTAGTCACTTCGTGGTATTTGCAATAAAAATTTGCAAATAATATTCTTTTTTTTTGTATTAAGAGCTTATTTTTTGATAAGGGAGTTTTAACGTTACTTTCTTATCGGACAAATTATTTTTGGCCGACTAAAAATTCATTCAGTCATAATACACCGACACCGAGGAGCAGCGTTCAAAGTAAAACAAACTATATTTTCTTAATTATTAATGATTTCGCAAATTTTTCAGACTGCGAAGTAATTGAGCGGAAAGCAAATATAAGCAACAAGGGAAAGATATAAAAAAATTGCAATAAAAAGAGTGACATTTAATTATCTGTTGTAAAATATTAAAAACATTTAAATTATGGCATATCGAAAAATGATGATTTAATTAAATTATCTAGACAGCCAAATTTTGCTATTACGATTTTAGTTTTATAACATAAGCATGCAGATTGATAAATCGAAAATTTTTTTTTTAATTTCACATAAAAGTTACTTACAGGTCTCTGTAAGCAGGATTGTCTTTGGTGCCGCCTGCGTAGCCTACGGCAGTACGGATGACACCGGGGGTTGCTCCGAACAGCGAGTCGCCAGCCCAGAAGCAACCCATGCCGAAGGTCGCCCGCTTGCCCTTAACTTCCTCCAACTGTCCTGGCATTTTCAATCTTTCTTTATTCTAAAAAAATAAATTTTATAAAATTAAAATGCATTCAAAACAAAACGTATTCAAAATCCCAAGCACATGTTTTAATGTTGTTTTAATATTTTCACGATTAATTTGTTGTAAAATTTAGTAGAAAGAATTTAGCAGAATTTAGTAGAAGAAACTATTACAATTTTTCCAATTACGATCTGTGAAGACAATTATATTAATTTTGAGTAGAACATTAGTCTGTACATTCAAGAAAAATTGAACAATCATTAATTTACGCGAAAATTCCTATAAATTGTAATTTTAATTTTCTATCGCACTTCCACAATAATTTCACTGACCGATTATATCCCCAAACGCGTGGAAACAAATTTTATCAAGGCATTAGCACCTTATAGATCAGACAATAACTCCCGATAACCGAAATCCGCGTATTGAGAAAAATAAATCGGAAAATTTACTGTAAATTAATCAAGTCGAACGTTGAGTTATAATTAACGAAAAATTACTATAATCCTTAAAAAAATTAAAATTTTTATAGTAAAATTTGTCACAATTACTTTTACAATAAATTTTACAATTTTTCTGAAATTTAATTTTTATCATTTCTCAAATCCTCCAAAAATGTTCCTACGCCATTCTTTCCAGTGTGTAAAATCGCCTTCCTCTCACCCACCGACCCGAATCGACAATTCCAAAAAAAAAAACGCCTTACCTCCGTGAGATCCCGTAGAAAGCCTGGCCTCCGCTCTCGGCAAAGTGCGCGCGCCAAAAAAGATCGGGGATAGGGTTCGCGGAGGAAAAAAGGAAGAAAGCGACGGAGGGAAGCGTGTGTGCAAGGAGCACGCGGTCGGTGGTCTTCGGCCGGCGCGTCTCGAGCTGCGCGAGTCACTGATCGCCGCTATCGGCCGGCGGGACTTTTTAAAGCGGCGACCCCCACCCCGGCGGCGCGTGCCCCCCGCGCGCGGGTTCGTTAAACGCGCCGCCGGCGCCGCGGACCTCTTCGCCCGCCCCCACCGATTTATTATTATTACCGTTGTTATTACCGCGCCTTTTGTCGTCTATTTCGATCGGCGCCTCTTTTTTTTTTTCGTCAGACATTTGGGTTTGAATGAGGCGGAAGTCGACGATACGCGATTAGATAAGCGCGCGTGCAAATTTTCGAGCTCCTTTTGTGCGAAAAAGTGAATGAATTTTGAAAATGTATACTTTTTTGCAAATTCTATGATAATCTAGTATACATTTTTTTCTTGTTACGTAATACAATGTCTTTAGTCTTAATTCAGAATTACTTGGATTAGCGAGTATTGCAATAACTTTTTTTTTTAATTTCTAACAAAATGCGATTTTTATTTTTTATTTTTCAAGAAACTTACTAGTTCGTAGTTCTCGGGTCGTGTCACTTTCCGGGTCAGGCGCAGACCTCTTTTAGTTAGATGAAACGGTAAAGAGTGTTTGTAAAGTCCAGCCATCTTACATCCAATCCTACAAGAGCACAAATCAAAATTACTCTAAAACGATAAGCCATTCTCAATATAATCATTCCATTCCACCACATGTGGTCGCAGTTCTCGAAAAAACTAATCGCTGTATTACCATGCAATTTCTCTTATCTCATCCAACGAAAATAATTTCCCGCTCCTCCCAAAGAGCGGGCATCACGGGGAACTTCCATAAGATTCATCCTTGACGAAAAAAACACAACGCGATAGCGGCACCGCGGTGACGCGAATTAAAGATACAAAATCCTCCCCCGCGGACAAAAGCTTTCGCGGCTCCGTCCAAATCGGCGCGGGAGTTGCATCAGTCGCGTGCAACAATAAGCTGCGCGCTCGCGGCTGACGTAACGGCGGCATCCCCGGACCCAATTATTTGCCCGCGCCTATCGCGCCTCGTTGCCGGGGGCGCTCGCCGCGAGTGTACGTATCTCCCCGCCGATGCGCGTTTGCATAATTAGATAACGAACCAATTTGTTGCCGATACGGAATGCGGGACGCGGCTGCAGCTGGCGGCGCGCGCGCGCGCGTGTCCGTGATTTTGGAGGAGGAAATTTATCGGGGATAAATTATCAATCGTCACGTGCGGCGCGGAAGATTGGACTTTTTTTCCCTGCGCGAGAGTTCGGTTCTGGAGGATGCGGGAAGAGGATTGCGTTGCAGGCGACGTACGGGAGATTAGTTAATTGAATGTTAGTTTTATCGATTTTTAGATTAGGAGGTTTGAGAGAGCCTCGGTAATGACGGAAATCTAAATTAACGTCGGGTATTTGTTGCATTGTTTTATTACGAAATTTGTGATAAGATTTTTTGAATATTATTAGGGTATTAATCACTGATTTATAGTTACAAGATTATAAGAATTCAAGATTTAGATATTAACATTTTTAGGATGTAATTTATTTTAATATAAAGAATCTTCAGAATTTTTGTTTTAATAATGAAAAATAAAATAACAAAGTAAACTTTCACTACAACTGACAGCTGTGTACAAAGTGGTTTTTGTCTAAAGAGGGTAAAATTTTACATGTAAGTTTTAGAAATAAAAAATCTAAGTAATTTACTTATTTTAGAAATTTCTCGATAAAAAATTGTTTAAAAATATTATTTCTTTGTTTGCAAAACAATTTTTATAACGATAAAATATGTAAAAATTATTTTTTCAAATTAATTTTTTTATATTGGGTATCCTTGGAAAATGTAGAACAAAGAGCAAAAAAGAATTTTCAAAAACGATGAAAAACAAACCTGCAATCGATCGTCGATTAACAAAAATTATTAAACAGCTATACGCGCGATTCCCGATCTTGAGAAGTAGACTATTAGCGCGGCGATACCAATCGGTGCTATACAGCAGCTTGTCTTACGTTTACCAATTGTTATTCAAAAATGCCTTTTTTCGCAACTTAAACAAAAAAACTTGTTTTTTATAAGAATTAACATAATTTTATCAAAAAGTTAATAATTGATTTATTTAAAAAACAATTGTTTAATAAAAAAATCTTGCAAAAATAGTTTCACGTTTAATTTTGTATTATTGGCAATCTATAAAATTTACGGAAACAGATGGAAAAAGAATTTTTCAAAAATGACGAAAATTGCGCTTGTAATGGGTCTTCAATTTTTAAAAATTATAAAACGAACGCACGAGATTCCCAAGAGCGCGTCACACTTATCGGCCTTGCTCGCGCGCTCGTGAATCTCCTGTACAGGCCATGCACGCGTTTTCACTCAAAATCGCTCGTTCTTGAATGAAATTTTTCGACTATCGCCAACTCACCCCTCAATTACGCTTCTCCTACCGACTGTCCTTAAAAAAACTTGAATTATCGAGGGTTCGAATAATAATTTGTTATAAACAAATAAGTGACGATTGTTAAAAATTGAAAAATTTTCGTATATTTGGTAAGAGGAAAATTTTTGGAGTGAGGGGCAAAAAGAATTTTTAAAAAAGGACGAAAATTGTCATTGCAATCGGTCCTCGAATCTTGATCGTTATAAACGTGTGAGAACCGAGTTCCCACTGAGCTAAACGCGTCTGTACATTGTCTAGATTATGTTTTCCTTCGAATAGCACGGACTTTAATTAGACACGACTTTTTAAACATCCATTTTATTTTTTTGACATACGTACACTAATTATCTAAGCATATGTCGTGTGCTATAAATATTACTATATCGAATTATTTTACTATTGACATAAATTATCACATGTTATTGTTATTTATATGTCATGATACTAGGAAATTAAAAATTTTAAACTAATCTAAATGCTTCGAATTATTTATATTTCTTAAAGATAAAATAATAAAATTTGATAAATGACATTGAAGCATTTACATGCAAGTGAAGGGTGCAGGATGACTGGTACTTATATTTTTATTGTAACAGAAACAAACTATTCGATTTTGTTACAATTTTTTTAAACATATCAATTTAAAAATCCTCCCTGAAACTATCTTCGCGGTAAATTAAAAAAAATTAATAATTTTTACCTACATTATTTATAAATAAAATAAAATATTTCATTTAAAGCAAATGAATTTTTAATATTGAGAATCTTCAAAATTTCGGGATTACGTAGCAAAAAGAATTTTTCAAAAACGACCAAATTGACAGTCGCTACGAACCCCCAAATTCTGATGATTATAAAACTCGAAGTGACAGCGGAGAGCAGGCGCGCAACTATCGCGATTATGAAGCGGCTCTCGTACTTGAAAGTTTACGAGTCACTATTCGCCTCGATTTTGAACTTGGAATTTGTTTTTCTGAAACCGAACGAATCCAGTTTCCGTTTTATATACTGTTATCGAGTGCCCGATCAATTGTTTATTTACGAGAATCCAGATATTTTTATAATAATAAGAAAACGATGCACCGTTTTTTTAGAGAAAAAAAAGTTGTTTTTACTGTCAACAACGATTAAAACGATTGATCAAACAGGAAAAAAGTAAAAACGGAGTTACCGATTAGCGCGCAAGTGTGCGCAAGTGTGTAGTGTTACATAGTAGCGAAGCGCCTTGCTACCCCTAACTCCAATTTTCACGCAAATCATTTAAATATTTTCTTAAAATCTGCAATCTTTTTTTCTTCATCACCATACCCATATTCAAACAAACGCGTAAATCAGCGTTAAAATTTTTAACAACAATTAAGCTTGAAACTTATTAAAAAATCATTTTAAGAAAATGACACTTCGATATTGGCCTCGGGCGCAAATTGCGGAACGCAAATCCGAAAGAATTTTTAAAAAATCTGAAAAATCACCGAAGTTACAGGGCGCGTTACTTTGAAAATTATAAACGACCACGCGGCGCGCGGACCTCGTGTCGGCGCGGCGCGCCGGTCTCATTGACTTTCTTCCAAAGCGGCCGGCCGCGCGCGCGCGCTCGTGAGAGAAAAAAAAACCGCAAGATCCGCCGCTGCCAGATTTTCGACGGCTCCTAGCCACGCTCCTTTTACGCTCGAAAATTACGCATTCAAATTAAATTCACCGATTGACGAGACGTCCGAATTTCTCGATTGATCTTTTATTACTGCGGGGTATCGGAAGAGATTCGGGCGAGCGGATGAAGCGGGAAAAAGAATTTTTTAAAAAGGACTATACGGAGTCTCGATTTCGGCCGATTATAAATCGAGCGCGCGGAGCGTCATTCATATCGACCTTGTTCGCCGTTGGGGATCTCCTTAAAGATAAGACCGGATTGCGGCCGGCGGCGCGCGCTTTTCACGAATTTTTCACCGCCGCCTTTCTATCGCATGTCGAACTTCGTGTAATCGACTCCTTCGTTTTCTTCCTTTTTATTTTATATAAACTTTTCAGTGTAGATGTTAATTATACCGATGAATAATCGCAATGATAAAATTTTAAATTTCCCGCGCGACTTTTGGATATTCGAGATCGTCGCAATTTTCCCAGCGAGGCGCAAAAAGAATTTTCGCGAAAGGACGAAAATCGGGGTCGCAATCGGGCGTCGATTCCGCGGGATATTCGAGATCGGCGAGGACCGGGTGCCCGCGCGCCGACTGTCAATGTCTTATCGGCTATCACCGCGCGGCGCGCCTCACGCACACTCCGCCGCGGTGCCAGTCTTATACGAGTAAATAGAATCTCCCGGATCGCGGTAGACTTATTTACATTTTTTTCCTCCTCGAGAGCCGCGGCCGCCTTATCGCCGAAAACTGCCCGATACGGCGTGTATCTATTAATAATGAAGGCGGGTCGGCTCCGCTGTAGCGCGCAAGAGTGGCTTAACAACATCTCGTCTCTCTTTTTTTCCTAACTTTTTTCCACGGCTGTTATCTTAATTGGACTCGAACTTTTGTTTGCAACATTTGCTTTAATGTGGAGGATCGGCGTTCGATTGTTATCGCGATTGCGTGCGAGCGACGTTTCAAAGTGGCCCGATGACTTAACAGATTAGCGCAGCAGTGGCCCTTGAGTGTCGATTTCCTCTTTTCAATCTAGAAATCAAAAATTTGCCGACCAGTTCCTTAGATAAATCGCGAACAGGTCTCGTATATCCTCACTTCTCAGTCATCTGTCGAACCTCCTTCCTGAAGGGCAACACTCTTCTACTGCAGTGGTACTCAACTGGTACATGTATAGTTACTCAATACTTCGAAAACTTTAATTAAAAATTATTATTTCCAAAAATAATAAAAAATTGAAAAAATAAAAAGAAATTATAAGTATGATTTTTCTAATAAATTATATTAGTGCAATATCTCTATGCTATAGATATATAAATACAATAAATTTTGCTATTTCTTTAAGTCTGAATCACATTAAAAGAAATGATACTTGAATGTTTTTCTTTTATCAGACCAGTCATCATAATATACTATATAGTTTTTAAAAATATTTACGAAAAATTCTTTTTAATGTTGTTAAGAACGTTCCACGCGCTTCCCATATTACGCATCCTGTGTTTTAACAAAATTTTAATTTCATTGAAATCAAATATCTCAACCGTAAATCGACTTTTGACAAATCAATAAAACATTAAAAAAATAAGTTTATAAACAAATTTAAAAAACAAAAAGTAACAGCGAAATCGATCGTTCTTAGCAAACGCTATGACGCGACACAACAGGTACAAATCGAGGACAAAAAAAGTTAATCCCAAACCTTCGTGCAAAATCGATATTCGAAGACACCCCAATTAGCCGATCACCCGGCAAAAAGAATTTTTCGAAAAGGAGCAAAACCGTGGGAGCGACGGGCCGTCGCCTTTTTCGAGAATTTATTGGAGCCGGCGCTCGGCTGTGTACCTCGTGTTCCGTTCGGAAGCACGTGGAGGGCAGGCCGAAGATAAATTTAATCGCGCTTCTCATATACTCGCGACGCGGCGTATACGTAATCGACGAGGCACACGCGACCAACCGCGTGCGCGCGCGCGCTTCTGTGTGGGTGGCGAGCGAGGCGGTGCGCGCGTGTGTAATTGTGTACGTCGGCGCTTTTGTTACCCCGTTCGAATGCTCGCTTTTACGGATGAAGGGGGAAACGTGCCCCTTTTTTTTTGCTAAAATTTTGCCCGAGAAACGCCGATTCTCTTTCAACTTTCTTTAAACAACTTCTTAACTTACTATAAACAAACAAACAAACATTTAGCTCCTCCGCGTTAACATCGAGAGATTAGTGCAATAAAAATTTACGGATTATCAAAACGTTAAAAAAAATGTTTCGCCGGCGAGAAAACAACTCGACGACCCTGGAGCATGTGCGCGGACGCGTAAACGCCGCGGCGAAAGCGCTCGCGTTATTTAAACGAGCCCGTCACTCGTACTTTCGCGTGACTGAATTTTGAGTCCCTTTCAAGGACTAGAGATTGAAAACAGGAGGTACGAATAGTAGCTTTCTTTCCAGTAGCCTCGTCCCAACCTTTTCACGCACAAATAATTCGTGCAGATCGGAGTGCTGCATTATTTATAAACATTGAATTATTTATAATTTGCTCGATATACAAGTGGTGCGGCGTTGCCCTTGTTAAATGAGAATACGCGTGCTTCAATTGCGAGTAATTGGTTTGACAATATAAATTTCAATTTTTTTATTCTTACGACGCGTTGTAAGTATTTGCTTTAAATTAAGCTACTCGAGCGTAAATAAGCTGACGCAAAATGTAATGTGAAAAAATGTTTACACGGAAATTAAAACGCTGAAAACACTTAACTTTTATTAACCCCTAAAAAATCGATGATAGTCTTTATTGTTGCGCATAACTTGTGATTAATTAAAACGCCTGTACATTGCAAACGTCCATTTAAATCAGCTAAATAGTTTTTCACGAGCGTAAAAATTTCGAAAAATTTTAAAACAATTCTATCCACTTAACAGACCACGTGGCGGTTCAATTAAATTCCACGTGAATAAAGGCCCGCGTAATGTGCGCGCTTTAAATGCTTCAATCCAATTTCACAAATACACGAGTGGATTATAATAATACCGATTAAGAGGCAATTAACTGGAAGTCCCCTTGACAATTGAAATGCAAAAAATTTGTTCATACTTAAAATTGTTAAGTCGATCGCAATTTCATTCATCGATTGGCATTTCGTCGCGGCGCAACGATTTAATGACGCGTCGCCGTAACAATTACCGCGCCAATTCATTTCCCTTCCTTGTATCGGTAAGGCGTTTAATCGATTCTTTGAAAAAAAGGAAACAAAACCCGGTAAAACGCCCACAAATCGTCAAATTTTTCTATTAAAATGTACATTGCGCAACAGGGCATTACGATGTATCCTCAACTTTTAAAACCGGCCAGCATAGCCGAGTGCGCAAAAGCGAGTGCACGTGCCAAAAGCAGAGTGTCACCACCTGATGACACCGAAAGACCAGCGAGAAAAGAAAAGCCAGATTCATCCAAAGACCAGTGAAAATTTATAATTGCTATACTCACGTGAGCTTCGGAGCGTGGCGGGAAGTTTGAAAAGTCGCGCGCGGAAAGCTTGGTTTTCGAAGCGATGGAAAAAAAGCGACAAATAGAATGCGCGAACGAGTATTTTCGGAAAAGTGCGGCGGGTGCAGCGTGTCGCCTTGAGAAAGGCGAGCGAGCGTGTAAGGCGCGCTTGTAGGTCAGTGGCGAAAAGGTTCGATCGCGCGCGCGCAGCAAAGGCGACTCGCCGGTGACGCAACGCTCGCGAATTTCGTTTTGCGCTCTTTTTTTTGCGCGCGACCGATTTACTCATGGAAATGACTTTTTTATTCGTTTGTAAGGAGCGACGATGTTGATTGCTGGTTGTAATTGTGGATATTAATTGGGTCTGTAATGAGATGTTAATTAATAATTATATTCTTTTTTGTAATATTGTTGTTAGAATTTATCTTTGATCGTAACTGAGCAAACAATTGCAGAATGTAAACTGTTTAATAAAATATAAGGATTATCTATTTAATCGAGGAAAAATATTTAATGTAGCCTTGAATCAAATGTAAAGGAAAATCGATAATACCCCTTTAATTTATGTTTTTATTTTAAGAATTTTAACTTATTTTTGAAAACTAAATGTAATTCGTCTAAAAGTAAATAAATAAATCTTTCAGATGCAAGTTATTGTTTTCAATGAATACAGCGAGGCAATTAGAGCAAGTTTAAAGGAGATTTTTGGAAAGGGATTAGTCGGCTTCGGAAAGAAATCATCAATGAGTAACTATATCTCTAGATATGGAGGATTTAAACAAAAATTGGATTATTTATTATATATCAAACTGAATAAGAAGTGCAATTTACGGTTCAAGATTGTGGAGGTGTACGAAGAGAGAAATTTGTGGACGTAAAATAGACTGATTAGAGGGAAAGATTGGACTTTATGTATGTACTAAAGATGTAAAGAAGGAAAATATAAAAATAGAATGGCCAAAGAGGGCAATGAGCTTTTAAAAAAGGATAGCAAATTTAGAATGAGCTTCACTAACACTTAAGTTCCAAATTAATGTATTTAAGTTTTATAATATGTATAATAATATGTAAATCTATATACACCAGTCCATCAAATAGTATTTACGCCTTTTTATTATTCTTAATTCGCTCAAGAACAGTATTTTTTTCTTCGTCATGAACACGCAATTTATCCAACAGATACCGCGATCTTAGACTCATATTCTACTGTACAGAAATATATAAAAGGTGAACAATACAACTGCTGATTATCTCATACTTAAATATTTCTTTAATTTTACATTTGTTAATATTAGTATGCGGCTTACATAAATGTACTTTCGGCGACTATCTGCATATTCTGAAGCACGTGTTTGTGAAGAATAACGGATGCATGATCGTTTTCTTCATTACTCATAGCTCGTCTGATTTAATAATTACATACTAAAAGCTAAAGATTAGGATGGCTAAGACAAGTCGCATAAAATCGGAAGATTATAGTAACAGAGGAAAAAATTTAATTCTGCAGGCCATAAGTTATGATTAATTTCCTTCTAAATTATCCAGTTATGTCCAATTTATGGTTAATTTTCTAACAGGAAAATTTTCATTACATAGCTTTATATTTAAAAAAAATAAAATTTATTCATAGAAAAAAATTTGGCCTGCCTAAGAGATGCTTAAAGGGAAAAAAGTGGAGCAAAGATAACGTGCCCCGAAAAGCACACACCGTGTTACAGGATTAAAAAAAGTTAGGAAAGGAAAAAAATTTTGCAGTAGCCCATGTTCCTTTTTACGTTATTTTCTCTATTGTACATACATAATCCCGTTCTGTTCTTATTTATTTTCATTAAATAACTTATAAGTATAGAATTATTATATATTGCACGCGACAAGTGTTAAGGCGAGAGACAATAATATCTATAAGTCGTGAGCGTATTTACTTATTTTCTTTAAGAAAAAAAATAAGAAGCTGCGTACATTTTTACAACTAAAACGAAGATGGAGATATACGAAACAGGACGAGTATTAATAAAAGAACTAAAAAAGAAACTAGTTTACATTGTAAAACATGCGAGGATACATTCTAAGAGCATAAAAACATATTTCTATTGGCACATATCGTATTCAATGAAATTGCCTTATTTGTAGTTATATATGTACACATATATATAAAGTTTAAAATGTGAGCGTGACTGCGCGTGTGTCAGTGCATATGTGTGCATGCGAAGGATGAGAGAAGGTATGCGAGAGTAAAAAAGAAAAATTATATCAAATTTCCTTTTTATATAATCAAATACAGACTTTGTATAATTTACTTAAATAGCGGTTAGTTCTTTAAAGTGCCTATTCATACACATTACTAGGTTTGTATCTTTATTACTATACGCAACTACACCGCGAGAAAAATAAACAATTATTTACAAATTAGCACCGCTGCTGAGAGCGCCGAAATTGAATCAATAAGAGACAAAATATCAACTGAAAATTATGAAAAAAAAATCTTTCAAACATTCGAACGCTCGTCTAATGCGATATAAAGATGGACTGCTCGATCGTTGAACGCAGAAGACGAAAAAAATAAGGAAAACATATTCTTGACAACAATTGACGTTTCGACGCACAATTTTGTTCAACAGCGGTGCTTTTGAGTTGTGATTAAGCGAGACTTTTTTTTTGCAAGAGAGTAATACAAATTAGGAAGTAAGAGAGACATACGTTATAAAGGAAACGCATACATGCACGATCGAGTAATCTCTTATTCTGCTCTTCGTCTATGTACATACTCGTGTAAGTGTTGAATTACATTGCCCGTAGTAAAACAAGGGAAGAAAAGCCAACGCTATGAATGTACACAATTCGATGGACGAACGAGTGCGCGCACTCGAACAATTTCTTTTTTCTCGCGAAACTCAAGAAAAGGAAATGATAGTTGGGGGATACGACTCGAGATGCGTGATAATTTGTACATACGCACTTATCTAACGTTATTATTACATGCACTGTGTATAAAAAAATCGACTATTTTTTACCGAGCAGCTTCACTCTCCTACTCTCACCCTCGAATTTTGTTAACAAAGTAATTATCTTTTTCTCCACGTGGACGCTTTGATTTTTTATCTATGTATCCTTCCTTTTCGTGATACTTTGTTCCTCGCTTTGCATTAAGCCCTAAGTAGCGACGACGTGCGCTAGGTTTAAGATCCTTTTGACGTGTTGCGCAGCTTACCATCTAAATTTAATGAAAAAGTGAGTAAAGCGCGGTTAGAAAGTCTTCGTATAAACTACGACGCCCAATAAAGTATTCGATAGTTTAGTTTGAGTTCATTGTGCTTTTATTAAATTTCTTATTCTCATTTTAAACTATCGGTGATTTAATCATTTACTACTGTAACTATGCTTTTTGCAGCTCGAGCTGCACTCACGAGGACTGTTATTCAAAAAATCGTGTCGAAGTGTATGATACAAAAGGCCTTTGTTACGCTCCGTTACACCAAAAATATTTAGTCTACAGCTAAATTCTGGCAATAGTCTGGCCACTGAAGATCTGGAAAAAGTCTGGCTATGGAGACTATCCCGTACTTTTTGCTAGACTTTACGAAAAGCTCATTAAAGTCTGGAAAACTTTTTGTTATCTTGATTAAGATGCAATGAAAAAGCGTATCAGCGTGTTACATGGGCGAGAGAAATTTGAGTGATGCGACTCGCCCATTCGCCCCACTAACGCCCGGAAAAAATTATTAAAAAGAAAAATTACGCGATTTCTTACTTGTCGATATATACGAACGCACACTCGCATACTCGTACTCACACATACACACATCAGATAGATGAGCGATCAGCTGATCTGCCGACCGACTCCTATTAATAAATCCTTTTTTTCCGTTTAATTAGTTTTAATTTAGTTATATTTTATTTTTTACGGCGAACAGGCACTGCTTGTGTAAACAAATTTGAATGAATTTTAAATGAACGTATGTACACTCGGTTCATATATTTACTTTCCGAACGTGCCCTTCGAATGACAATGTCACAATAACCGCATGCGAGAAAATGTAACACCGACACTGACACTAGTAAAGCGAGGACAAACAACTACGGAGTGCTTCATTTTATAACAAATTTTATTATATTTATTAAGTAAAATTTGCTACAAAGTAATTTCTGTAAATTGCGCTGTTTGCCTTCGCTTTGCTAAAATATAATTTTTTAAATATAGATTATACACTTCTCTCGGCGTATCAGAAAATTTCCAGTATCCAACTGGCAATTTACAGTTCGAAATCGAAGGGTGCTACATGCTTTTTCGGCTGTATTAAAATTTATTCACAATTTATCAATGCCTTAGTGTTTAGAGTGCAGTACTTTTTCGAGGCGACACGCTCACTCCGGTACTTTTTCGCTGTATCGTGGGATGGCACCATGTTAAATAATAGGCCGAGAATCTTTTGTTGATCCATATATGTTCTGCTTTGTTCAATAAAAAAGGTAGGAACTCCCATATAAATATCTAAATAAATAAATCCTGCGTGAGTTTTATCGTAAATATTAAGTTTTTCTTAAAAAAAAAAAAAAAATTTGTTCGTTAATAAAATTATGTTCTGATGTTATTGATTGATTTTATTTAACAGATTAAATGGAAACTTAATGTCAAATCAAAGCGAAACGACCGACATGACAAAATCTGAGACTGAAGATGAAGAGTCATCGAGCGAGTTTCAATACATCCGGTTTCACTAATCAATGTCGCAAAACATATTTTCATTTTATCCTTAATAATTTGTTTTAGTATCGACGATATCCTTTTCTAGAAATACTCAAAGTTATATCTTCACATTGCCCAAAGCCGAATTTATGTAATAAAATCTTATACAAGTTTAAAAAAATATTTGCGAATATTTACACTCCATTATTAATAAGGCACTATTCTCGTGCAACGTGTTTTACGAAAAAATTGTGAGACTAACGGTATAGATGATTGTAAAATTTGTAATGAACAAACCGGCTCTAGTTATTTCATTCCTATCTTAAATCAATTAAAAAAATTATATACACGTCCAGGATTTAAAACAATGTTATCTAGTAGATTAATGCGACAAAAAATAAACAATAACAATTTTGAAGATATATATGACGGATCGTAATATATAGTACACTTATATAAATATATATATCAAAAACTAATAAATAATGGATTTTTATCAAATGAAAATAACATTATCCATTTTGTTGCGATAGTCTTCAACGCTCACAGTTAATCGTAATGCATGACAGTATATCTAATAAGGCAAGAAAATAAAGAGCGAAGCTGCCGTAATCAGAGCCGTCGCGACTTTTACACATTTTCATAGCAACAGATACAGACACGAAGCTGATGAGAACCATCAACCAACAAAAAAAGTAAACAAAGTCAACTAGAAGCTTCTTATAAAAAAAGTAAGGGCAGTACGACATTCAGTAGGTTCGAAATTTATTCACGTCGACGCGTCTTTGATTATCTTAACAAATACCTACCGGTATATTTTCGCTTAACTCGAGCAAAGAGAAAAATAACGATAAAATAAGAGATGTTATTTTGCTTAAACTGAAGTTCCAGCTCATCTTCTAAGCTATACTTCTACTGTACAGTCGCAAAAGATGAATTTAAACTAGTTTAATAAAATAAACGTTGTCGGTATAAATAACTTATTTTACTCCGCTTATTAGCACCAGTGTGTTATTATCCATTTTCGCGAATTCATTATTAATCATTCATTATTATAAAAGAGTACTGTTACTGCTATTTAAAAAAGATTCGAGAAAAATTTAACACTTAGATTTGCACAAAAAAGTCTCAACAATGTCTCAATTGTACCTTAGATCCAATAAATTCATCCATGCCTTTAATAACGATCTGGACGCAGTTAAAAGTCTACCATTACAAACGATTCAACAAATTCCAGTGATTAATTGGATAAAAAAGAAAATTACGAGCGAATGGATAAAGTAACACAAACGTTTCTTCTAATCCAGTGCTAATGAGTTAATATTGTTACACAAAGTCGACAGAAACATTTTTACAGACGTACGACGCGTTACCGCCGCAAAAACTGCCACAGTCTAAATGCGCGACGCGCGACACTTTCGCGAGAGCAAATCCTCCAGTCAAAGTAAACTATCTTACTTCGATCCACCTATAAATTAACTGGCTGCTCCCCCGAAAACTGCACTTTCAACAATAAAACGTTAAATATTGATTAATATTCAACTACATCATACACTTACGCCCCGGTATATAAAAAAGTTTAAACAAACCCCACTCGAATATAAATCCACGATAGAATCCGCAGCGGCAACGCGTCGCGATATATAAGGGCCGCGGCCGCAAACCGCGACCAACGGAAAGCAGCAGATCCGTTTAGCGGTGGTGCCGGGGTGCCCGCCCGGCGTCGGCGGTGCGCGCTTACAAAAAATACAAAAGATTAGTGATGGGTATCCGAGTGCCGTCCGCCGAGCGAGCGCCCGTCGCTTATAGATAACAGTAACGGGGGAGAAACAGGTTATCCACGGCCGCGCTATACAAAGGAGAGAGTCAATCGCTGCCCAGTTTCTTCACGATTCTAAAGTTCGCATTGCACGCGAGAACACGGCGATCAGTGACGGGGCACCACGGCAACCTTGCTGTACTGCTCGTCAGACTGGCCGGTGGTGGTGGCGGGCTGTGGTTTGGCCAACCGCGCCGCTAGCTTCGTCGGCAACTGATGCTTCGACTGCTGCTGCTCCGGCAGCGTCACGTAACCCGAGGCCGTCGTCTTCATCGGCGGCGGCGCCACCGGCGACGTTAGCGAGTCCGTCAGAGACCGATCTGGGCTACCGGGTGATGGCTGCCAGCGCGTCGTGAACGTCGAGGTAGGCGAGCTCGTCGTCGAAGACGCGTCGTCTTTGTCGTCCAGGTCCAGCGATGGGTAGAGACTAAAGCATTTTCTTTATTAATGTTTGTATTTTACCGAATATTAAACAGTAAGCGCAGTAAAGAACAATTGAATAAAAACACTTTAAGTAAGAAATGATAATAAGAAACGGACTTACCCAACTTTCTCTTGGTCTTCGATGCTCGCAGAAGTGGAAGCCTCGACTCCGGGAGCTTTAGCCTGTACTTGGAACGCAGATGTTGGAGCCGTGGGTGGCATGACCTTGGCATCAGCCATCATCTGGCTCACGGTTATGTAGGGCTTGTGAGCGGTGGTAGTCACCGCGGGTTTGTCAATCTTGACAGGGGCTTTCTTCGCCGTCACATCGGCGATCGAAGCTACTGTGACGTACGGTTTCGAATCCGTAGTGGGCGCAAGTTTACCTACCAGCTCCTCGGCCAGCGACGTTTGCGCGAAGAAACTGGCTGGAGCCTGACCGACGCTCGGCGGTTTCCGCCTTGCGTCGAACGCCACTGGTGATTTCCGCGAGTCCAGGAAGCCCGTCTGCACATACGGCCTCGACAGCTTGTCTGTGCTCTGTTGCTGCTGTTGCAGCTGCGTCTCTTTCGACTTGTCGAAGTTCAGGTCGTCGAAGGCTCGCAGGACGTCCAATGCCTGCTTCGGATTCTCCTGTAATTCAGAAATAAAATAAATATAGATACAAAATTTCAAAGTTAATTTAAAATAGAAATAGCAAGTAACACTTGTTCTTGCTTAATCAGGTAAACTTAACGTACCTTCGTTTTTTGTTCCAGAGAGGCAAGACTAACATAGGGATTCGTCGTAGTTTTGTTTTCAGAGTCGGTGCTCATTTTTGCTAGAGTATTCGTTTTCTCCTCTGATTTACAGCGCTGGGGTGATTTCGGGATGACCCCGACGACACTGTAGCTGCCGGCGTTCGGATTTTCTTTAGGAACTGGGCTAGAACTGCTCGACATTTCCTCCGACGATGGCATACTTATGTAGCCTAATTAAAAAATATATTATAGATTATGCATTACATTTAACAAAATATATCATTGCACAGGTAAATATACCGTTTGTACAAGTAAGATAAAGTATACATTTAACTTGCAGTTAAAGAAGTTACTTTTTTGAGAGTTTATCTTCCGCAGATATACAGTTAACAAGAAAACTTTTTTAATAAAAAAAAGTACAAACCAAGTAAGTTATAGAAATACTTACCAGTGGAGGACCAAGTCTGGTGCGAAGCGGCGTAGCCAATGTTGTCGCTTAGATTCGGCGTGGATCTAGCGAGAGACAGCGAGTCTGCAGGCGGTGCGGTCGGCATGATGAGTTCGTTAGAACCCTTGGCGATCTTGACGTACGGGTCCCACCTCGCAGCTATGTCTAAGCTGGGCTTGGAGGCGCCGGAAACGTTTCTTTGCCGTAGGCTCGATGACTCCCATGCCGGTGACGATGTCGTCGTTGAGGTCGTCGACGCATCGATTATCAGTTTGTTGTTAGAGACCATTGGATCCACATCAGCACCGCTATCGCTCGATACCTGTGAGTCCGACGTGAGTGACGACGTAACTGACTCCTGGCCGCTGGAGCAGCCGCTCGAGTCCGCCGACGACTGACGCGTGTGCTGATCGCCCGACTTTTGCAGCAGTTTCTATAATTTTTTATATTTAATTAATAATTACTTGTTTAAAAGAAATTATTGATTAGATATGTTATTAATGGAGAAAATAAGATCTTACCATGTTCGGAGCTAGTCCTGGTGGCAACTTGACTTCGACATCCTGCATGGCCTTGCATTTAAGCCATACTCTGAAAATCAATAAACAACACATTAAATATGAGAAATTCATAAGTAAAATTAAAGATGATTTTGGAAATTCAAGTTTTACCTTTTGGAAGAATAAGCCACACAAAATACAAATGCAATGCCACAAACACTTCCGATAACCCAAATAACAATCCATACTCGATAAGACGGACCTAAAAACGCAAAAAATTTAATTTTTTATTTTCGATATTCAATAAACGAAGAATAAATATCAAATGAAATGGAGCGTACCATTGCTAAAGCAGTTTCCTACACCAGCATCGGACCAGTTTCCAAATAGATGTTCGTTACTCGGAGCAATATTGACAGCCCTGACCTGGAACTTGTAAAGTTTCTCTCGTCCAACAGTCTTGCAATCGGGAATCGATAACGAAGATTCTATAAATTGAAATTGAAGTGAATTAATAATGGTATAACAGTGCTTTCATCGGTAATTTTTAATTAATTAATGGAAAACCAATACAGTAGGTGATAAACTAATACCGAGATATGTTTTTCATAAACAGGTTTTAAAATGATTAATAACCATAATATACAATTTCTTATAATTCACATTAATATTTTTGCGATTGCATGAATATTACTTTTGAAATAAGTAAAAAATGGATTAAAAAAAGAATGATAAAAAAAAAAATTGTTCGTACCAAGATTCGTGGTGTTTTGAATTTCGCCGTCGCTACTCCTGATCTGATAGTAATCAAGCGGTCCGGCTGGTAGCTGCGGCCTCTTCCACTGCAATTTGACCTGACTCGAATTAACGAAGCGCACCAACGGCGGCATGATGCGGTCGGGCACGCCGATGTCAGTGACGACGTAGACAGGCCTCGATTCCTCGCCGCAGCCGACGGTGCAGGCGGTCACGCGCAAGCTGTAATTCCGATTCGGCACCAAATTGTGCAAATCCACCCACGGCACCTCCTCGACCTTGCGCTTCTGATCGTTGTAGTAGACTTCGTAATAGCGCAAAACGCCGTTCATCGCCTGGGGCTTATTCCACGACACATGCATCGTCGTGTTCGTCACATTAGACACAACGACGGAGCTCGGTGCACTCGGCGGCGATTCCAGCGTTGTGTTGTACAACGGATCACTGTACTGGCCCTCGCCGTTCTGGAAATCAAATTCACGAGTTAACATCGCCGTCTTAATTC
This sequence comes from Eurytoma adleriae, assembly GCA_900480045.1. Classification (NCBI taxonomy): domain Eukaryota; kingdom Metazoa; phylum Arthropoda; class Insecta; order Hymenoptera; family Eurytomidae; genus Eurytoma; species Eurytoma adleriae. The sequence goes on along the minus strand of UXGC01000156.1, from coordinate 174,223 downwards.
TTAATTTCGCAGTTTAACAGATTTTTCTATTTTCGTAAATTTTACTTTTGCAATGATTTACCAGCCACTTTTATTTCAGTAAAGAGCAAATTGCATTAGTATCAGTGTTCCTCCGGTCGGCTAAAAGATACAATTACATAATACCTAAACCAGCGATTAAAAGCGACAGTCGATACTGAAAGGATTGCTCCCCTCGCGTGCCAAATCCAATAACCGTAATTCCCCCTAGGTAACACGTACCTTCGTGAGCACCGCCACGGCGATCATGTAGGTCGTGTAGGGCTTCAGTCCGTGCACTTCGCCCCTTATGGTGTTCAGATCGGCCTTGATGGTAGTATTGAGCTTGGGGCCCTTGCAGTCGAGGTTGTAAGGCGAGACGATCGGGCAGTAGTAGATCTTGAAGCCCTCGACGATGCCGATGCGATCGGAGCAGTCGAGCTTCCAGCCCACCTCGATTTCCGTCGAACCAATGCGATTTATCCAGACAGTCTTCATCTTGCCCACGACCTTGTTGTGGATCACCGTGCACGAGGCCCACATCATGCCGCTGCTCGCTCGCTCCGTATTCGCCGAGATAGCAAATTGGTAGACCTTGCGAGGATCCGGCACCGTGATGTTGTACACCGTAATGTCGTGTGACACGTGCACCCACTGCAGATAGCCCTAAAATAAAAAAGAGAATGAGTTACATTTTACTTTGCTTTTTTTTTAAAGGAACTTCAGTAGTTGTGCATTGTAATTATAATGTTAATAATTTTTGAATTTTTTTTCGTTACATTTTTACGAAATTCAATACTAAATAATCCTATCGCGCTTTTATAAATATGTTTTAAAAGAAAGTATTACAGAAATCAACTATTTGTTATCTAATCACTATTAGTAATACAGTATTGAAGAAAAAAGGGAAATTTTTAAGCCATTAAGAAATAAATAAGATTAAAGATATTAATCTAATGTATTTTTTTAAAACGCAAAATTTTTAGAATAACTGTACTTCACGGCTGCCTTTACCACAGCTTATTTTCTTGTGCCACTCAATACATCAATTTAATATAATAAGAGACGCACACACACTTAAATCTCCAATAACAAGTTAGAGCTTATTGGTGGTTACGAAGAATATGGATTTACGCGTGATCTATATCAATATTTAAAAATAACGTTCTCGATAAAGGTGATTTAAAATCCACGAATTAATTAATAACTTGATAACCCCCAATCTGATCAATAATTAAAAAGGTTTTGTACTCAATATTTGATAAGAAAACATTGTTCATTCGGCAGCTCAAACCAAAACTTTATCCTCAACTAAAAATAAAAAAAATCGATTGTTTTGAACAATCGTTGCAGCTCGGAGAAATAATTGTCGGCGTAATCCATCTACACAGAAAGGTAAGCGCCGCCTTCAATTAAATATTCATAATCGTTTTTTTTTCATGCTTTATCGGACAATCTTCGATTATAAAATTCGATGAGTTCCGTGAAATACTGGCACGATCATAGAGCCTCCTCACGATAAAGAGCTAATTGTATGCACACGAGCAGCATGCATTCTGGAAAGACGATAAGGAATTTTTGCGGAGAATCGCGCGTGACACTTACTTGGCATTGATAAGGGCGATCCCGCTCGTTTTCGCACCAGAAAATAGTGTAGTTGGTTATTGCATTATTCCCATCGATCGGTGGCTTCCACGATAATTCGTATAGTCCATCTTCAAAGGCGATTTTCGTAAAGGCTATCGGTTCCTTGGGTACTGAAACATCAAATAAATCATACGGTTTTATAAGAAATTTAATTTTTTTCATGGAATTATTTGTTTTTTTTTTTTTTTTTTAATAAAATTAGTCTTTTTGTGTAATAATTATTTCAGTGCGAAACTTCTTACTTCTCATAATTTAGCTAAAATGAGATAAAAATAGTACATATATAACATGATATTATTTAATCATGTTAATGACGTCAAGCAAATATTAATATGTGCAAATATACGGAATATTCTATAAATATATCCTACATGCAGTAATTGCAAAAGCATATTTTAATAACGAAAATTAATAATGAAACATTAATACCTTTGATAATTAAATAATGCATTTAAAAAATAAACAATTTCAAGTCATTCTATACTGCATATTAATTAATGATATTTTTGATTCCATTTATATGTAATTAACTTTATTATGATGAAACAATTCGAAATCATTTTAATTAATATTCTCTTAATTAAGTCTTCGCGAACAATAATGAAACTGACAATAGCATATCATATCAACGTAAAAAATCAATTTCGCAACCACAATTATGTCGATAAGCTAACATTTAAATGCAAAATTGTTATCGATAATCACGTATCATTGTATCTATAATACAGGCATTGCACTGCAACACATACTGCACTCTTGGAAAAAAGCGTTTCTCAATCGTTAATAATTTAATTTAATTATCTTTTTGTCTATAATCCTTGAACTCGGACTGTTTTATTGTTTCTAATCTTAACTGTCGCAAAACCCATTTCATTAAATAAGAAAAACAAAGCAATCAACGTGCATAAGCAAACATAATAAACTTACTGGAATCTCGGCTGGGCACGTAGATCCTCGCCGGTTGCGGGTAAGTGCCGGCGTCATTTCTGGACACGATCTCGAAACGATAGCTGCTGTGGTGCGCGAGACCGCGGAACTTGGCCCAGGTGCGGGTAGTCTCGTTGGGCGACAGGATCTGGGTGACATTGCGGCCATTTTCCTCGACGTGCGCCACCACGTAACGGAAATTATTGCCGTTTTCCAGGTACGGCGGTATCGTCTGCCAGTACAGGTAAACGTCTCGATTCAAATTGTTCTCCGACACCTCGAAACTACCCACGTCTGTCAGCGGCGGTCTTCCCGGAACTGAAATCATTTAATTTGCATTAAGAGAAAATTCTTCACTGAAAATTGGTTCAATTAATTTTTAGAGTGAAGAAAATAATGGCGGTGATTTTTCTCCTAGATAAACTTATCAGTAATAAATTTTTCTAATTTTACTTTCACCGCTGAAATTTTTTGATTAATGCATTTTGAAAAATACCTTGTTCAGGCGTTCTGAAAGTTATATCACTGAAATTGCTCCATTTTTCGTCTCCGTTGGCTACTGCGCTTTTGATAAAGACCCTGACGTCGTAAATGGTGTTGGCGTACTTCAAACCCGTCAAATTGTAGTACCTCCTCACATTATGAGGCTCATCCGTAATGTTGATAATCTGTAATAAAAATCAGAAACAAGGTTAAATGCTTCAGCAGCGAATTAATATTGAATGATTTAAAAAAGTTAAAAGATATATAATTCTAAGAAAATCCACAAGAAATATTTAATCCTTTCAAAATTTTCAATAGCCTTAATACCAAAAACTTGAACAATTATTCGGGGCAAAAAAATGTTTGAATAAAGGAATAAAATACCGATAAAAAACAAATTGTCCTAAAAAGAAAGAAATCTAAAAATACGAATCGCTCATCTTATACACAAATACGAATTTTTATACGACCCAACGAGTCCATTCACTCTTCGCGGCATCAATAAAAAAACGCCAATTCCATGGAGCGAGCGAAGCTTTGAATGGAAACGAGGCAAATTCGCGAAGGATGGAGATCGCGGCCGGATTCCGAGTAGTAGAAACGTCGCCTGCGCCGCTTGATTTTCGCGCCAATCGCGCGCATCCGCGGCCGACCCAATTTCTCGGGCGCGCATCAATTTCCCTTATCGGGCGGTCGGCATCGCCGTCGTCGCTTTTCCCGCGGCTTCCGCGGAGAGGTGCAGCCCGCGAATACACACGGCGCAGCCGAGGCGCGTCCCAACAGCAAATTGCGACAATTACACATTGCCGTTGGACCGGGGCTTCGCTGGAACCTTTTTCTTCACGAGGCGCGCGCCGAGACGCGCTGACGTCATCGCGACGAGCCGAGGCATTCAGAGCCGCTCGCAGGAAAATTGACGTTGATTTTCCTCGGCTTTGACGCGAAGGCGCATTGAGAGCGCGCCAATTACATGCTAATTACATTTAGAGTAAATTCATCCGATCGCGTTCTTTTCTCCCAAGTGCGAGATACAGAGTTTTGATTGTAGTACATCGTCTAAATTTTTAGTACAAAATAAAGATACAGTAATATTTTAATATAAAACGTGTACCGTTGAACATTTATAATTTAAACACTGGTAGGCCAATTTAATAAAAATTTGAATGGGTAACTTGTAAAATGTAACTTCTCGTTTACCTTCCACGTGTCTTTGTCATCCCACTGGTTCTGATGTGCCACTCGATGGCTCAGTCCGGGAGGGAAGGTCTGCATTGGGAAAGCGACGCTCCAATGAAGCAGCGCGCTGTCCTGCGTCTTATTTACCACCGTCAAATTCGCCGGCTTAGCCGGGATCACTAAAAAGAAAGAATAAAAAATTTCCAATATTACTATTTGATAAAAAAAATTATTTCTTAATTCACAGCAATTTGCAATATAGAAATCAGTATTTTATTTTATTAATTTAACGTGTATTTATATTTCATTTTATTAAACATATAGTATGGCTACTCAATTCCTTTCATTTTTCAAATTTACAGACATTTTATTCAACGATGCAAAATTCTGCAACTTCTTCCTCAAAGTGCAACGCTAGCAGTGCTAAAAATATTTTTTTAAAATAACACATTCTTCTCCTAGGAAACACAATATAAAACTACAGTATTATCTCAAAAATCCTTCAAAAAAAGAAAAATAGAAAAATATATACTATACGACGTATACTATACTACCAATGCTGCAGTACTGTGTACAAAACGATTTAAATATTTTCTATGAATGTTAAAACTATCTTTTTTCTTAGAAAAGTCAGATTTAAAAAAAGACATTCATTGTAAATAAAAGAATGATTTAAAGCTGTTTTATTTTAATTTTTAATGATCTCAACTATTACTGTTACTAACTGCATCTGCTTAAAATACACACGTCACATCTTTTTTCATAAACAAATCTGACAAAAATGTCTAAGGTACTCCGCCAATCGCATGTCCTGTTAAATATTACCATGTCAGTCTGATAAATATTATATTACCCTTGCGATAGGATAAAGAAAACTAAAATGAAAAAAAGAAAGTAATCCTCCTCACCGTTAGCGAAGTGATGGAATTTATACGAAGTAGACCAGTTGCCGAGGACATTCTCGCCGGCTAGATGGAAGAAGTAGAACTCGTAGGGCTGCCGGTAGATGGGGTTCGTGCTGAAGTCCCAGTAGCAGGTGTTGCGGGGCTTCTCCTTGCCGGACTCCGGGGGCCGGTTGTCGCTCGGGCACGGGTACACCTTGCGACGGCCCGCCCTACCCGGCAGCTGGAACGTTATCGTGTAGGTGGTGTCGACGTAGTTTTGCGGCGGATCCCACTTGCACGTCATGTTCTCCCAGTTGCGCGAGACGCACTCGAAGTTGCGCGGCTCCCGCGGCTTGTCTGTAACACAACGATGGAACGCTTTGTTTAATTATGTCCAACTATAATGAATGATACTTGTTAATTTTACTTATTATGAATTTGTTTAGTTATCCTGAGTAAAGTACACGGAGAGAATTTTTTCATGTAAAAATTCAGAAATTGTATTAAAATTAGTTTAATGTGAATAGTTATTTTGGGATCAATTAAATTTTTTGATAAAAATATTGGAACTCCGTAAACGTAAATAAGTGAATTAAATTACATGAATTTCACGTTCAAATGAGTGAATGCTCATTTATTTCACCTTACAAGTCGTTCACTTATTAGATAAGTGGACGACTTTTAACATTAAGTAAGTGCATGAATGTCACTTATTCATATTTACAGAGAAAACATCACGACTTTTCTGAGTAAATTTTACAATGCTATGTATGGTAAGTTTTATCAAACAGATCTGATTCCAAGATTACTAACCAAATAGTTATTTTTACTAGAAAATTCTCTCCGTATAATTAATCTTGCAGAGGAAAATTAATTTCCTATTTCTACGCCTGGAGCATACAAAATATGTACATACTAAATGATAACATATTTAATACACCCGTTAAGGAGCAGCTATACGCTAGACTCTATTAGAGTCTAAAAACCTTATCAGTAAGTCTTAACTGACTTGCTCAGGATTTAAACTTAAAACTAAGATTTAGAACTTGCAGATGAAATTTTAAAAATTATTTAACATTTCATGATAAGTACAATCGCTTCTACATAATTTATATTATTTCAGACTGATTTCTATAATAAACTACAGGTTCAAATTTATAATATGAAGTCTTATTTGTAATTCTTATTGTGTGTATGTGACATTTCAAATGTTATCAGCTCTCTTAACAAAAAAGCGAAATCAAGCGGATGATTTACCATTCCAAGTGCGGTTGCACAATCCTATACCCATTGCAAAATTCTATTTCAGTTCATCCACGACTCCACGGACCGTCCTTCCCGCACGCGCGTCCTCGCGGCCTAATCTCCACTCGTAAAGCAAAGTCCCGAACACGACGAGGCGAAAATAACCGAGAGGGGGGGCACGCCAAAGGATCGAGCCGGAGCAAAAAGAAAAAAGAAATAAACATTCCTCCCGCGCGTCACGGCGCTATTTTTGCGTGACGCGAGCTCGCGTTATCTTATCTGCCACGTGGATCGCGCGTTACACACTCGCGCACACGCTTACACGTCGAGGCGGAGGAAACTAGCGAAAGAGAGAGAGAGAGAGAGAGAGAGAGAAACGCGCGCCAAAGACGGACGACTCACGGACTTTATCATCGGCGCGAAAGTGCGCGGAATTTCCGCGGCCGGCGCTTTATCGGGGGGTCAAAGTGGCGTCGCCGCGGGCAGCTCCTTCGATTTTGTGTCAGCGACGTCGTCGTCGGCGAATGTTTATTGAAGCGCCCGCGGGGACTCTTTCCGAGTACATAATGCAGTCTCTTCGGGGAAACGCTCGATAAGAGATCTTGTGACTTATTGAGGGGAGAGTCGCGGGTATATCGGGTCTAATGAAACGGCCGCGCTCGTTCGCTTTAAGCGAATTCCCCGCGATCTCGACGTAGCGTATTCCACGCCGATCCCTTAATACTCGCTTTCCTTTATCGCGCGCTTCGTTTTGAGGCCGATGATGCGGTTGACGTGATTTTTACGGACCGAAGGAATATTGGTTATCGATTTTTTCGATTTTATTAGACTATAGTACTGCGTAATTGACGTAAATTAATGAACTTTTTCTTTTGTAAAAAAAGGATACTAAAATATGTACTGTACTATATTGAATATTTGTATAAGAGCTCTTTAAAGTAGTTTTTAATTAAATTTTAATTAACTCGCGAAATAAATTGAATTCTTTTATATTTAGATAAACATTTTAATGGAATTTACATGTTGAATACTCGCTGTACTCCGTAAATGGAATTAGCATCGAATCTGTTATCTACTCGCGATTACTTTTTATTGACATTCCGGTGTAAGTGCACTATTTGAACTCCGAAATAAAACGCAGAAAATCGATTAAAATGAAAATGCAATTCTTTATGAATAATTAATTCTAATTACTCTTTTTATTTTAAATTAAACAATAAAAGATTCCGCATGACTAACCACCGTATCGAAGTTAAACTGACACCCCACCCCCTCGATCTTGTGTCAGTATCTTAAAGAGGCTAATAATTTGTGCGCAGGTAAAACAGCGAGTTCGTTTTACGCGTCGGCGGCGTGCCTAAAATACGCACCGCGCGCGCGCGTGCATATTGTATTTCCATGGACCCGCGCGCTCGCGTTACATTATATCTCGGCGGCGCGGCGGTCGACACTAATAAATGAATCAGAGACACTGGACAAACACGCCGCGCGTTTGCATGCCCGGCTACGAAATCGATGCAGCGGCCGTGCGCGCGCTTCACGGAAACGATTGATTCGCCGCGAAATTTTTCATTCGATTAACAGGATCTCGTTAAGCTCGAGCTTTTGTTTTTAATTAAATGCAGTTATAAAACTTGTAACAACAGTAAACACGTTCGCCGGATTCAATATTCGGCGATGGACAACGATTTTTTACGAAATTTATATCTGCTGCCTGCCAAAACTATAGTCACAATTTTTTAGATTTGAGTTTATTGCGCATTTATCATGTTTGAAAGTATCTTTTTGCCTGGCATGCCGAAAGAGCTCAAAATCTAATATTTTTAGCGATATCAGTACTTTGCGTAACCGGACAAACCCATTTTTTACGCGTTGGGGAAAAGTACACTTCAGATCACGAAAAAATGTTGTTTTCACATTGCAAACGATTTTTTATATTTGATAACAATTTAATTGAACAAACATATAAAAACTGAGTATTTTTTTTTAGAAAACTGAAAAATGTGACGTATCCAGTTTTGGCGGTAGCTACAGATATAAACATTATCGAATATGTACATTTCAGTTAAAACAATACAATTGCTTAAATTTACTTTTAATTAGTTAAAAGCAAATGCGTTCGTTGACTTCAACATTTTTTTAATAGCGCAGATACAATTTACGATTTTCTTTTATGATTTCCATACTTTCTGAAATTCGGATATTTGAGACTTTGCATGATTACAAGTAGTTTCGATAGGCAAATCAACTAGGGAGCTGAAATTAGCGGCTGATTCAGCAGACACGTTACTTTACGTCATAAAGTGTCTTTACACTCAGATTTCTGCCGCGAGCAACGTTGCAACTTCTATAATTAATCCGTTCTTCGTCAGGCTACAATTTCGATCGTTTGCAATTTTGCGAAAAATTTTGTGAATACCCCTTGAGAACTTCTGAACTCATTAAGAGCAAAAACTTTTTCGAATAATACTTAGATAACGCTGTGACGCTTATCATCGATATTTACTAAACTTGGAGCAAATCATAGGCAACAATATTATTGTGACTTCTGAGAGTTGACAAGAAACACTTTTAAATTGGTTTTTTTTTATTTTCTTATTGTAATAAGCAAGTTACGTAAAACTTTGGACTTTTCTTCAAAACATAAATCAAAATCATTTTGTTAAATTCCAATCCTCATATACATTAACTCTGAAAAAAAAATCGAAATTTATAATACATACTGTACTATTCTTTTAACCACGTATAGGACGCAAAAAATGACTATCTATTCATGATCTAATAAGTTTAGCTTATGGTATAAAGTAAAACGTGGCATCTGCTTAGAAGCTCGAAAAAGTCGATCTTTGCGCCCTGTGATTGAAAAAATGTCATTACAAGTTTCTTGCTCTCTAAATACGAATAAGTGAATTATACCTTACACTTAATTTAATGGAACAACTGAACTTATTTATTTAGACAGCATGACACTTGTACACAAGTACAATATAAGTTTAATGATTTTTTCTATTATGCATAATGCATATACGATCGTCAAAAGACAATCGAATTGCTGTACTCACTTCCAACGACGACCTTGTTGAGGCAGACCGCCTCGTAGTCCCTGTCGTACGTGTCGTCGAGCTTGAGCTTGCAGTAGTACATGTCGTTTTGGGCCGGTGGCTTGCTGATGTCGAGCCTGATCGTCGTATCGTTGATCACGGTGATGAACTCCGGCTCCATCTGCCGCTGGCCCTTGAATATCACGAGGTCCGAGGCGTTCTTGCCGCTGAACTTCTCCGCGATGAACGTCCTGTTCAGGATACACATTATGCTGAGGTCGCTTCCCTCTTCCAACACTATGTCGCCCGCCGGCCATGTTCCTGAAAATTGTTTTACTTTACTTACACTGACAAAAAATGTAATTCGATAAAATTAAACGGTTTTTATTAATTCCTTTTTTTTTTAACTGTAGACGATTGTTTGATCGTTTTACAGCAATTGGAGATTTTAAATATAAAATTAATTGAATTTCAATTTTGTTTCGAATGCAATAATTGTGCATTCGAAAAATCATGGATAAAATGTAAGGTTATTAAACAAATATTTTTAATGTACCAGTTATGCGGTTGTTATACATTAAACGCAGAGTAAATAAAAATTCCGCATTTTACAAATATTTTGTATTTAAAATATTCCAAGCATTCATTTTCATGTCGAACTTATTTAATCCAGTCTAAAAAGTTGAACAATATTGAATATGAAAAAATATATCTGTACTTTAATAAAAAGCCAATATTTAATCCGAGGATTATTTCAAATCAACAATTACTATTTGCTATCTTATTAAAAAACTTTATCTCAACGTACTTAAAATTGAATTAAAAATTGAAAGACAAAAAAATATATATCATTTTTCATCGATAATAGTTTACTGCACTTTCCAATCTCTAATCTCCCTACTCTAACCTACCAGTTAATTAACAAACATTAAACAAGTATACGTTTATCCTCACTAACGTCAATTTAATTACGTAACTAATCTTCAACCGGCAATTATATAATACAAACAAATAAACTCGCTCCAATTCCATCGTAACGCTCCCCTTTAAAAAAAAGACGTCAACAATCATTCCACACCCCTGCATAAAACTGTCAGAGATTCATCTCGCTGGCGGCGACCTCGCGCGACTCATCCATCCCGCGTATCGCCTCGGATGCATTATTGAGCGCGCGCGAAGACCCGTCGAAACCCATAACTCAGTCGCGGCCTTCCCCGAAGCGGCCCGTCGAAAGAGGAATGAAAAGAAAGGGGGAAGAGAGAGAGTCGCGGGTCAAAAGTGCGACAGAGTCGCGCCGATGATATCCCGACAGCCCCCCCGTCCGGCGGGGCATCAAATGTGTGCATATATATAGAAGCACGCGGATTTAGCTTGGGGCCGAGTGTGCGCGAGCGAGACGGATTCCAGAGGCGGACGCGTTTTATTTATACGCGGCGGCGCCCGATGCACTTCCTCCCGAGCGATTCCCAGCCTGCGACACTGCGCGCGGGAGTAAGTACGCGTCACCGGCGCGACTCGAGGGTGTGCGTACAGATAAGAGCCAGACCGAATGGACGGGGTCTCGAGCTCGGCTTGATCGTTACCTACTTCAATGAGGTTGAAAAAGGGAGATAAGATTGGGCGGGGGGAATGAGAAAATGTGCACTCGCTCGGTAGTGATTCTGTGTAATCGTCATGGTTTTACGTCGAGAAACTGGAGTGTTTAAAAAAATTTAGGGATGAAGTTATGAGGATGTTAATCGGTTATTGTCCTGATTGTTTTACGAGCGAGATAAACTATTGGTATAACGGAAAAAAGTAATGTGTAGGGCGGCGAATTCAAAATAGTTACAGATTTAACAGCGTTTTTCTAAATAGCAAATCAATCAATAACTTTTTATATATAACAATTTTTTTTTTAATTTCTTTTTGCAATCACCCATCTTTGTGGTATTTTGTGGAATTTTTTGTTGCATGCGGGAATGATAAATCCGAGTTTTCAAAAGTGATTAATGAAATTAATCAAAAGATGATTGATTACAATTTTTCAATAATTTTAAAAACGAATGGCACGAATCGACAAGTTATATAAATAAAACGTAAATTTAAATCCTCTGACAAAATTTTCCTCAAAATATTGGTAGGAAATTGTGACGCTTTTAAATTCGTTTAAATTGAAAAAAATCTTTCTTCGACGTAGCACGTAAAAAACCCTTTTACTTCTACCTCGAAGTAAATGGCACGGTAAATAATGTCATTTTTTCTTTTTCTTTTTTTATCATTTTGCAAATACTTTAAATTGAGAAAATAATTGAATAATAAATTTAAGAGTAAACTTACGTCCGGGCGTGGTGAGTCCGATGGCGCACTGCTGTGACTCGGCGAGGCACGCCACCGGGGCGCCGAGGGCCATGCAGAGGGCGAGGAGGACGAGGTCCAGGCGGACGGGCCTCCATCGTCTCGCAACCATCCCCATGCTGCGGCGGCGCCGGTCAGCGCACCTGCTCCAACGCTGCTCCTCTGGCAGAGCTGTTGCCGGCAGCGCACTTGCGCTCCTTTCCCATCACTGCAACACACACCACGGGAAAATCAGTTTTTTTATTCGTTTTTTTTTCTCTTTTTTTGCTGTCCTACGGCCGTACATCGGAAGCAGGCTGATAGTAGGCTCGTTAATTGGTTGTATTATATGCTTTTTATCACGGGAGATTATGCGCACTGAATCATTTTCTTAGAAAGATGCTGCCTGATAAGATCCGCGTGTGCTTTATTTAGACCGGGGTGATACTTAATTTAAGGAAGAAACGGTTTGATAATGTAGCAATGATTAAAAATAATTTTTAATATGTATATGTTGTGTCAATTAGTTGTAGCGTTCAAGGGTTGAAATATGATTTAAAATTCAATTTTTTTTATACTAATACGGCTAGGTGGATAAAAGTAAAGATGGGAATTTAATATTAAAATCCTGAAAATGTAATATAATGTGAATATGAAAAGGTTGCCTTAAAAGAGATATTTTGCTTTAAAAACTAAAAAGCGCTAAAAGGGTTTGATGCGAGTGATTATTTATACATTCTTTCAATTTTTACATAAAAAGGATTTTTCATATAAATTTTACCGCGAAATGCACATAAATTTTGTATTTATAGAAATATTTCCATTTATTTCCGCGGTGTATAAAATTTTTAACAAATTAATTAATAGTCTCAATTTGCGTATAAAAGTTAATGAAATCAATGTAATCAATTCTACGAGAGAAAATTAAAATGAAAAATACAAGCATTTTATTTATTTGAAAATATTAAAAGCTTTAAAATAATTAAGAACTCGATATTTTACCGAAAGTAAATGAACACCGCGCATGTAAACTATTATTAAATTTCAACTATTCGAAAAAAAACGAATTGTTCTCTAGTTACTTGTTAATTAAACTGACAAAAACAAATTTTCGCAAATTTTAGTTCAAAACATTACAAACACTGCTCAATTAATCACACTGAGAAAAATATTACAGAATAATTTTCTGTAACTGTAAATTAAAATTATTATAAATTATAGTAATGAAGTGACGTACTCGTTTTTAAATAAAAAATTGTTATAAAACTTGCTACGTTTTATAGTAAAAATTTCTATATTTTATAGGAACTTTCTTTCAAGTCGAGAATGCCCCCCAGTTACTATAATTATTGCAAACTTTACTAAACCTTTTTCTCATTGCACGCGCACGTGCTACAAAAGTTACAAATGCAGCGCAAAAATCGTAATTTCATTTAATAATAGTATACATTTCCCCTTTATTGCTTATACAAGAATTCGACGAAGATTCCGCTGCATCGATCATCGGCGAACATGTACACCGCACCGCTTTGTAAAAAAAAAGAACCGCTTTAATTCCGCCAATTATCGCCGCGTACACGACTTAAAAAAAAGAGACCACTCCACCGCGCGCACATCACCCAACCCACTGCGTGTGCTTCAAACTCACATTTTCCATCCACGACGTTTTATATCATCCCAGGAGTCGAGGGGCACAGCGAAGCACGCAACGAGAGACCCGAAAAGCGCGCGACGTGAAAAATTCAGCGATCGAGAGAGCCGACTGAAAGTTTGTTGCCGTTCGTCCGAGATGAGGCCGGCGAATCGAAGCGGCCGTCCGCGTGTCCCCGGGAAAACTGACTGGCCGCGCGGCGCATCGCCCCTGCGCGCTGCCTCGTGCGGGCTTTTTCGGGGGCGAGTCGCAGCCGCCGGTCTCCGTTCCAGCCCCCCCACCCCGCCGTCGCTTTCATCTTTTCCCGGCCCGGGTTGCACCATGTTTTTTTTCCCTCCACCGCCGAAGCGATTAGCGGGAAAATAATTAACGACGGGGTGGACGCGGGAGAGAGAGACGCCTCTTCTATAATCGCGCTCACTTTTATCGACGTTAGTTCCAGCGAGATCGTGGATTTTTATCGACGCTTTCGGTGAAGTGTTTTTCAGCCGAGTTATATGGGTTTTCCTCGGCGACAGTGACGCGCTTTGTCGAGCTTTGGCGCGGTACAGATGTTACGCGCGCGTGGGAGGGGCTGAGCTGAGAAAGTGATTGTTTTTCGGGCTATTTACTTTATATAATATGAAAGTTTAATGAAATTTTAGTTTATTTTGTTTTCGTTGGTGGAAAATTGCTTTGTTTAGAAAAATATTGTGAAAAAGTATTGTGCGAGTAAAAATTTACGATGCTGTATACTGAGGATTAGTAATTACGTTTCTACTAGAAATGCCTTATACTTAATTTATTGAATAGTTGCTTCTTGCTGCAGTCTTTGATATTCGATCATAAATTTTGTATTGTTGTAAAACAAAAATTTCAATGAATAATCCTGTTCATTTTTTCTTTGATGATTTATTATGATCATATTCAGTCTCCTATTCAAATTCTTTTTAGATCTTTGCATTACATTACGTTACTGAATTACGCATATCGCGCACTATATTTTTATTAAAAAAAATCTGTTCCAGAATGAAATTATTAAATAATTTTCATGCATGTAAACATTGCATAAAATTACAAATATAGTACTACGCTTCATTCTTATAATTAAACCAGTGCTTGCACGGAATATTTATTACCCAGTAGGTACATCTCTTCCGGATTATTCGCTTACGAAATTCTAAGCCAACATCGAACTTTTGTAATCTAATTAAAATTCGCGAACTATCGCCGTAACTTCGCGCATTAAGATATTATCGCTAACCACCCATAATGAAATAAATGTCCATCTAACGCAGCAGACCATCGTCTCATCCCATCGCGCAGCTCCTCTCGTATCGAACGGCAAAAAAAGGCCTTCGTCGCTTTAAAACGAAACGCGAGACAAAAAAAAGAGCCAACTTTCGTCGAGTGGGACCTTACGCCTCGCGCAACCTTAACGAGGCGCACAAGTGAATCATTCATCCGTGGCCGAGGAACTTCGATAGATAACGCTTTAAAAATCGTTCGATGAATCTCCGTGGCCGGAAGCCCGATCCACCGAGGAACAAAAAAAAAAGAAGAAAAGAACCAGACGCGCGAACTTTCGTCCCGCGCCGATAATGGCACTTCCTCCCGGGCTTTCGGTAATTCATTACGAGCGCTTGTAATATAAAACGCGAGGAGGGGGATAAAACCAGAGGCCGGCGCGCCATGAATTATTTATCGGACGCTGCTGCAGGCTGCCTCTCCCGGGGGAATACATTTTCTCGGAGACGCGTGGGTCGGACGATTTTTTTTCTCCGTTTCGACTCGCGAGATTTAAGACTCGGCGCGGTTTTGTTTTCCGCGCGCGCGTGGGAATAGTTAAAGCCACGGTGGATGAGGAGGAATCGGTGAGTCGATATAACGCGCGCCGCCGCCGTCTTGAATTGAAGATTCAATTGGAGGGAATGAAATTTCTCGGTACTCGGTATAATATCGAATGCGAAAACGACGAGCGTGGCATTAACCTTTGTTTGGCGGCTTAATGAGGTGCCGTCGCGTTACAGCTTCGCCGATCCGAAGGAATTTAATAAAAATCCGGAGGATTTTATTAAATTTCGAGCGTTTATTTTTAATGTTCGCATCCTTTTGACGGATGCCATTGAATTCTTCATTTTTTTAACGACCCACGCGAAATGTAAAAAATGAACACTTAATGAATAAATTCGAATTCTATTTGTGATTTATTCAAATATAAGAACAAATATTCGGACAGAAATAATTGAAAAAATTCGAATAATTAACGTCTATGAAATGGAAACGTATTTTTAGATCGATATACATTTGAATGATATGATTTGTTTAGCTGCGCAGTCGCAGAGGTGACTATCTGTTCGCAGATTTTTGTATTGATTCGAGCGAATCGGTCAATTCCGCGTCACGTACCGACTTAATTCATGCCGATTCGATGGGAACTTTTTCGAGTAGCAAATTTTGCGGTGATTTAAAAACGTTTTTTCCATTTTATCGGATAATTACAAATTTTGTTATACTGACGTCGCGACTGACACCTCATCAATTTTATTATCCAAGACAAACAAATTATTCATGCTTAATGTAGCAAATACTTTTGAAAATCTCATTAAAATACAATTACGTGTTGCATTCGACATTTCGGTGATCGATAACGCATCAATTTTTATGCTACCCGTCAAATTATGTCCGGATTATTCTATACCCGAAAAGATAATTTCTAATCAAAACTAATGCAGTTAGCGGAGAACATGTATTTATAAAAAATAAAAAAAAAATAATTCTGGCTCTAAAAGTGCCTGACGCGATGGTACGAGACTTTCACGAGAATGCCGATAAGCTGTGATTTGCGTGAAATCCTTTCGAAATGCGATCTTCTTTGGAAAACATGAGAAATCGTTAAATTTTATTAACTCATATCGTTGATGTGACACATTTATTTACTTGACGTTTAGATCCATATGATTTCCTACTAATCAAATATAAACACAAGTGACAAGAAGTGATTAAGCTACTGTTGATAATTTAAATGTATTCAGCTGAAAATTTCGTAACAGATGTGTGTAATGACATTCATGAAAATTTTTCTATCGCGTTATTATGAGAAACTTTATGACATCGATTTGATATGGAATTGCACCGTGTATTTATATATAGTATTCAAGGAGCACATAAAAATAAATAAAAATTCCTATCAATCAAAATCATTCCCGGCTTTGTAAATCCGAATCAGTGAAATCCGACGTCCACAGTGATACCTTTAAATTAAATTAAAAGTGCCCTACGAATGTAAAATTTTTGCCTCAAATAAAATTCACCACCGACATCGAACCCGTGAAACCGGAGAAACGCCACTGCTCCGAGCTAACACAATGCGAATATTCGAAGCCCTCTTCGCGCGACTATATTGCAACACAAATGCCAAATAAAACGCCACAACCCCAATACGAACGACGACGCGTGGAATCTCCAGCTCGGCGAATCCCGGCGATGCGAGCGACAACAAACGGTCCACTGTGCTCGATCCGACGAAACAACGCGAGCGGATACAGCTTCCGCCTGCTTAGGCGCGCGGGTGCGCGCCGCTCCGGGAGCTCCGTGAAAAGCCGGGCATTCACGGCTTTTCCGCGGATAGACGGAGCTTTCCCGCGGTGCGCGCGCCTCGCACGCCTCGGCGGTCACGCGCCTACGAATAAGCACGGCCTTATTATGCGCCGCGGCGCTCGGACCGCCCGGTTACGAAGCGGGGGAGACCGAGACAAGGAGGCTTTTCGTATTCTCCCGGGAGGCGGACGCGCGCGGGAAATTAAAAAAAAGGAGAGAAGAAAGAGATTCGAAGACAGAGAGGGAGAGAGAGAGAGAGAGAGAGGAAGAGAGAAAAGAAGTCGGAGAGTAAGTAGCCGTCGAGCGCGCGCATGCGGAGAGACTCGAAATAGGTTCCTCGGATCGCGCGTATTTACGTCCTTACGATGAATTCTGATGTCGCATGCGCCGAGTGTCTTTCGGCGATTGCCGGGGGAGAGACGGCCGAGCGGCGCGGCTTCCACGGCCGATTGCCCGGAGGAGCGGATTTACCAGTGGTTCTTCAAAGGTCGTGCCTCGCTTCTTCGAGAGGCTGCCGTGGAATAAGTGATTTTTTCCCTTTGGTCCCCATTCAAAGACTGGCAATTTTGCAGCTTCGGTTAAACGATGTACGATAAATTACGGTTAATTGGCGGCTGTAAACGCACGTATAATTAATGGGTAGCTTTTTTATCTTTCAAGTATTATATAGAAACTGCATTTTTTTTTAAGTCGTAATAGTAATAATTAAGTAAAGTAACGTTCGATTAATACCTTTTCACTTAATAATAATTGTATTGGGCTGGTCTAATAGTTGAGGAAATGAGGTAGTGTTTTATCTTTGAAGAAAAGATAACTGCAATTACGGATTCTTTGAAAAAATAACAATTACCTTCTTGCTTTTCTAATTCAGCAAACTTGACAGTCGAAACTGGTTTTCTCTAATAAACATAGATTTGATAATTGAAATTCTGCACACGCCAATGATTACAGTTACCGTTTTAAATTTGATTTTTTCTTGAAATACGTTAGCAATCAACTAAAAAACTTGTGTCCAAGTTTTTAGTAAACATTTTTAAATAAATAAATCAATTTATTGTTAAGAGTGAGCCGGGTAAATGGATTAAATTTAGTTAACAAAGAGAATTGAATATTATACGTAACTTAAATATTGATTATTATGAATCGTAGTGGTCGATAAATAGGAATTCGGTTTTTGATATAACGTTGCCCTGCAGTGTGCCTGCAATAACTGCGAGTTAGTGGCAATTCAGTAATTTTTAATCAATCGAAAACTTTTTTTTATCAAATATTTATCGATTGCAGTACTCTTTCAAAAAAGAATTAATTTTACCAAACTGCAGTTTTTATCGAAAACGAAATATTTTTACGGGACGTTCAATTCTACCCCGCTCTATCTTGTTTCTTTAAACAACGATGTTCCCGTCAAAGATTTATTTATATTGCCCGCAATGTTTGTCGTCAAAATATTGATCGTGTTTTATATAATATTTACCGTTGCGATTGCACAACCACCGCGCGTGAATCAAATTCAATCCAACTTCAATGCACATTTAATGAATCCCCCGTCAAATTAAAACAAAACTCCCAAGTTACACCGTCAAGATCCGCGTCTCCTCCTAAACTCGCCGGGGGATTTACGCAACCGCTCGAAACGAACGGCCGAATCAATCGAGCGCCCGGGCCGCGCCGCGACAATTAAACAATTGCACGCTTCCCGTTAAGATAAACAGCGAGTTGTCCGAACGGCTAAAAGCGCTGTCACCACCGCCGGCGCAATTCGGCCGCTCGTCGCATTACAATTGAAAATTACGTATTGTTTCGCAAACAAAGCGAGAGGCGCGCGCGCGCGCGAGGGCAATTACAGGGGAGCACGCGGCGCCGGTTAAAATTAAAGAGAAAGGGTAACCCGCGACCGGCCGCTGACGCGGCGCTTTTTTACGTCAATTACACGCGAGAGCCGCGATGCAATCGAGAAATTCGCGCGGCTTTTTTCGGGAAGCGCCCGACCCGCGGCGTCTCATTGTCTTCCGCGCGCCTTTGTTCGGGTCTGTGCTCGAGGGTAGGTGTATTAACGTGCATATAGTTATGTGTGCTGTATGTAACTGCATGGACGTGTAGAAGAGGACGGGTGACACCGTACACCGGCCGGGGTTATCGGCGCTCTCGCAGGGGGAAGGACCGCGGGTTCGCGATCAATGATGCTGCGGTTATCGGGAACTGCAAGTCGTTGACATGTGTCCAATCTGGAATACCGATTGTTACTGTCTACTTGCGCGAGTTCCTTACTGGGAACATTTGTTGTGACAGGCGTTGTGATATTGTATTCACTTGTTGCATTCATTCGCTAATGCAAGTTATTTTTCTAATAATTTTATTATTCCTTTAACGGTAAACTTAGCAAGTTATTTTTATCATTTATTACTGCTTTGCAGTTTTTAGTTTAGAAAAAAATCACGAAAATACGTAGAGAAAATGTTTAAGTTTAAATGTTATTGGACGGGACCAGGGCGAAAATTTGCATCAGGATAAGGTGAAACTCTTGGCTAAAATAATCAAACAAAATTTTGTTCGTGTATGGCATTTCGCTCTGCTCCCATACATTTTTGCTTGGAAATGTTCGTGGAAGAATTCGTGAAAATAAACAAATAATTCGGCAGAGATTCATAATTTGTTGTTGAAAAATAACCAGGCTGAAAAGTTTCGCGGTTACGAGAGCCAGCGATTATACGAGTTAGAATAACTTTTCGTAAAGTCAACTTGTGGTACCCATCCAACTGCTCATTACCCTTTAATCATCTCCTTTGTAGCGAAGCTATCGTAGCTTTGGAAAGTTTCGTTGCAATTATACGCAGAGAGAATTTTCCTGCAAAAATTCCGGAGAGAAAAAAAGCAGTTCTCAGGACGATTCGTCATAATATCGACGAGAAATTACCGTAATTCTTACGAGAAATTTTTATAAACTTTAAAGGAAAATCCCTCGGGGTATCTATAGTTTTGCTTAATCACGCGATGAATGTGCGCGAATTAAGAATGATTAATGACTAATTTAGTTTCTACTCCCGATAAATAAAAAAAAAGTTGATCTCAGAGAACTAAAATCCTAGTTTCAACGTCAAAATTATACGATCTCCATAGTTAACGTCTAAATCTGAACTCGCCATAAAAAAACGAAAAATTCCCACTTTCCTCCGTATATACAGTTGCCCAATGTTGTACTACTATATTGTGCATGTCATTCACCAACGCGTCACAAGATTACTTTATCTCGCAATTTTCTGGGAACGTGACGTATCCTAAAAACGACCAATACACCCATTCACAAAAACACGCGTAACACTCATCGAACCTCGCGTCTTCCATTCATCAACATTCCCCATTACTCCAAAACGCATCTCGTCTAAACGACGTAACTTTGCTCTCCCGAAAAAGAAAAAACGAGGAAGAATAACATTTTCGGTCGAGCGGCCACGTCAGCTCGGGGCGCCGCGCAGCAGCCGGAGGAAGGGTAGACGATCTCTCGCGCGCGTATTATACGCAACGGGCTCCTCTCTCCTCGGAGCGCGCACAGACGGTAGCCGCGCGCGCTCGCTGCTCTCTCGCGTTTTAGGTGGCTTCCCGGAACGAAGATAGAGAGGCGCGCGGGGGGCTTCTCGGAACGCGTCGCGCTCGCTTCGCCTATCTTTGCGGAATTTAAATGTCCGGATTAGGCGCCGCCGCGGAGCGACGCACTTTTCGCGACGCCGGAAGCTGCAGCGGAGATCGGCGCCCCGAGATAGGGGATCGGGGCCCTTCCTGTGGCGCCCCGGCGATCTGGTGCAGCGACGCGACCTCGGCTGCACAGGTAGAGAGGGGGGGGGACACGGGGCCTGCCGATCGGCGCCGCGCCGGATTTACGAGTGCCTTGGCATTGACTGCTTGACGAGATTAGTTAGGAGGGTAGAGAGAGATACCGAGGTGAGTCAGCCAAGCGGTCGGGAAAAAATGGGATTTTTTTTTTCGGGTTTTCGAAGTTTCTTTTTACGGTTGATAAAGAAGACGGCACTCGGAGATTAGATATACAGCGAACACGCTGAAAATGTTCCGTTTGGTGCGGTGCACCGGGGGCTACCTCGGAGCGCGTTAGTTGATAGATGGAAAATGTCGGCGTCGATAGCGAGGTAACGTGGAAAATGGGAAAAAGAAAGTTTGCTTTAGTGATTGCTACGTTTCGCGTACAATTTTTTTCTTTTTTTTCCAACCGAACCGAAAACTAAATAATGCGCAGTTATGTAGTTCTAATTCAATTTATCCTTCGCTTCGTTATAAAAGAAATGATGAAACAGAAACTTTGTGTATAAATTATTCAGAGAAAGGAGGAATGAAGACTGGAGATTGACAGGTGACTTAAAACTTCCGTAGGGGAATTAATTTCGCCAAGGTCGATCGCGGCTGCTCCAATTTCTTTTTGATGTTGGGCGCCATATTGTTGCGGCCCTTTTTTTGCGGACCCGTTATTAAGTAATAATTTAATCTCTCGCTCCCTTCCTCGGGGTACGCGGCGCCCTTCAAAGCCTCTAATATCCCCCTTCTCACGATGTATGCTGCTCTAGATCCCAAAACCAGTATTTAGTCGGGGCCCAATATCGTGGAACTGACCCTCCCAAACGACTAGCACAGCAAACTTCGCATTAGGCAACAAATTAATCGGTTTTTCTTTATAATAGTTCGTAAATAAAATATGCGATTTATCAACGTTTTTGAAAAAATAAATAAATAAATTGTAAAGATATCTGTGCGAAAATCTTTAAATAAACTGAAACTGAATTGAATATTTTTCGAAACTTTGTATATAGTTTTAAGATGCCCACGTGCACAACTTATATTTATTTTAAGTCTGTCAAAAAAAATTTCAAATAGAAACTGAAAATAGGCACGATAAAAGTTTCCACTGTGTACCTTTCGAACCCACAGGAGAAGGATCTTTCCTCATTTTTACTTTAAAAGCAAAGCTAAGGATTCACTGTTAAACTGATTAGAACCGATTTTAGTTTATGACGTCTGGTTTACCCAACTGACCTGAAAACCACTTTCGGAGCCCCGGCGTAGGAGCTCCGAAGTTTTCTAAAGTGCAGCGAGTTTAGGAACTTTCGAAAACGCACACACCCGGGCCCAGGCGCGTTTTCCCCTCCCGCGCGCGTTTTCGGGCCTCTGCCCCGTACCTGCGGGGTCCCTCTCCCCGGTCTCGTCCCGGGCCTTGTATTTACGCTCGACGAGGCCTTTAATTGGCGTCTAAACGCTCGGGCTCCTACGAGGCTTTTAGTTTAGCCCCGGGATTTTCGTCTCCAATTTATTGCCGCTCCGGCCATTTTTTTCACTTGCCCCTTCCTCACCCCTCCTCCGCTCCCTTCCAGATAAGCGTGGCCTGCCTTCCTCTTCTTTTCCCCGCCACCTCGAATTACGAGTCTCGTTTTACGGCGGTTATTAGGCGGGATTTTCACGCTGAATCCGCTAAAAAGAAAAAAATTCACGCAGAACCCGCGGTCGTATTTTTTTCCTTTTACAACTGAATTCATCGCGCCGCGGTGCGAAGTGCATCCGACGAAGGGGGAGGGGGGGCTATAAACGATTTCTTTTTCTCTCGTTGCTTCGTTACGCGGCCTGTCGAGCTTTTAATTTGCCCCGAAGGATTTTTCGTTTTCGTTTATTTCGTTTATTCCGATGGGACTCGCGCGCGCGCGCGTTCCGAGGAACGACAGTTTTATCTACGAATTGCGATTGGCTCGAGTGTTTATGCTAGTCCCCGCGGTCCCGGTGCTTTATTTTACGTGACACTTTTACAAGGTGGCCGGGCGATTTTTGCCGCGCCGATTGCTAATTTATGCAACGGGCCACGAGATATCGCGGCCGCTGCTGCTGCTGCGTTGATTTTAGAGTGCGCCAAGCGGAATTAATGAGCCTTAATTGCTATCAATCGTGTATCCCCCCGGAGTAAGGTCGATAGTAAACTTTATGGTTTCGGAAATCGAGATAGCCAAATGGACTTTGTACGATTTTTTTTCGATTCTCGAGTAATATCAAAGAAATGTGATTTCAACGGTGTTTCGTAATTCGCAGTCAGTTTTAGAAAGTGTAAACAGTGAATAAAAAATATATCCCAATATAGTAGATACTATAGAATACACGTACGTATAGAAAATTGAATTTGTTCATTGATAGATAAATCAACAATTTTTTTCTATTCTCTGAAATATAAATTTTTATTTTACCTACATGAAGCAAAAAATCTGATGAACGTTTTGTAAAGGAAATGAAGGACTTGTTATCATTTTTTTTACGTAATTTTGCATTCTTAATTCGAAACGTCCTGATGAAACATTACCTCATCAACACTTCTTAGAATAAATGTCTTAAAGTTACGCAGCAAGTTTATGCATTTTATTTACACATTTTATCCTGTTAAAATGTAACAGATTAAACAGCAAATTCAATTAAACTTTTTGCAGTATGTTAATCTAAATTTAGATTAAAATGATATCCTTATATATTTTTTTAAGAGTCACCCAAGGCAATTTCCATTTACTAATCCAAAACGAATATTCAATTTTTTTTTAAATAATTTTACACGGAAAATCCTTTGCGTTTCATCGTTTACATATTCCAGAATTCACGCAGCTGTTTGCTTTTTAATAGACCCAACCCCTTTTGAAGTAAGACGCCCGCTCGAGCAACACGTTAAACCTCTTAACTAAAAATCTTATCTTCGACATTCGACGAGGACGAATCTCCAATATAAAAAGGAATTTAAGAGCAGATAAAATTAGTTTTATTCCTAGAAGATTTTTATCTCAACAGGCCTCGTCGAAAAGCCACCCATCACAAAAAATAAAGAACCCGATTACCAGCTCTCGCACGGCGTACCCCTCTTACACGGCAAAAACATCGGCAGTGCTCTTCCTACGAAGCGTACTTGTGCAAAACGCGCCTATCTCAGAGTACGCGCCACGCCCTGCAAAAAAAAATCCGAGAAAATCCCTTTCGCACTTAATTAAAAAACAAACGCCGCCGAGGAATCCTCCGTCGAATTATTTTCGTCTCCTCGCCGCGTCTCTCATACCCGCGAGAGGAAAAAAAACGGCGGAGAGGGAAAGAAGGTAACGCTTTTGAGAAAAAAAGAAACGGAGAGGAAGGAGCGGAGCAGAGAGAGAAAGAGAGAAAGGAGCGAGCGGCGTCGCGCTAATAAATGCACGGTAGGAAAGCGGCGAGTTCATGTGCGCCGGCCGAGGCTCGCGGTCCGTGCATTTCCGTAGAAAAGGGCGAGAGTGGATGTACGGCGCGCGAGCGTAGCGCGCTCGTAAAGAGCGGCGCGCCGAGCCCCGGTTATTCGAGCTCTCCCGGCTGTCCCGAGAAAAACAGACCGCGGAGGGGGGACCCCGGCGGCAACGCCGCCGAAGGAGAGGCTTTAAAGAGCATCAAGGAGAAACGGGAGAGGAGAGGAGGCGAGGTTAAAGGGGCCCTCCACACTCGTCGTCTATCGCCGCGGAGATTTCGAGCGGCCGAGATGCACGTCCGCGTCGATTCGTCCGATTTTTCTTACTTTCCCGGAGAATCGATTGCAAATTGCGGTCTTTGGTACTGTGTGGTGTACAGGTAACGCGACTTTGTCGCGGCCGTGTCGGGAGTTTGGTCTGGCGGCGAAATTTAAATTAATTACGATTGGACGGAATAAAAATGCAATTTAAATGCACTTGTTATTACTGAATACCGGGAACGTAATGAATTGCAAACAGTGTTTGACAGGTGCGTCGAAATGTTTCGATCAATTAACCGGGAAATTCAAATATTGCTTTTGCAAGCCTTTCAAATACCGGCGCAATAAATCAAAGAAAAACATTCCCTGAAAAATACCTTCCGCGTAAAACTTTGCAGTTTGCAGTGCGGTATGAAATTTGCATTTCGTTACGTGCAGCCGAAAAAATTTTTGAAGAAAAAAGCGAACTAAGGAAGGCTTCGCAACATTTGGCCAAACAGTTGTCACTGTTCATTTTCAACAAAGCCACTAAATGAAATGTAAAAAATGACGTAGAACATTTACATCTAAATTTGCAGCTTACCGATGGTATTTTCACAAGTCGAACTAAAATATGCGGAAAAATAAATTGTCGAGTTAAAAAATACAATTTTTATAAATATTGCAGCATACCGAAGGCGCCAACTTCAAATAAACATTCGTACCTTAAAAAGTCTTGTGAAGCTACAGGGAGAAAAATGTTTCATTAAAATGTGCACGACAAAAAAGGTTACTATATAGTGTTTAGTAATGTGATAAACTCGAAAAATCACAAAAGTGACTAGGAAATTTTAATACAGTTATTTCAAATTTTCCTATAATTATATACCTAACATTTTACTTCATTCATACTAAAATTTCTTAGCCACTAATCGAGGTACTAATTTTTGTGTTGACCGAGGGGTAGTCATTGACCACCATGAATAGTGATTTCCTTAAGGAAACGGGGGTCAATCACTGTCAAGCTAGGTCATGACCATAGTTAGGGTCAATCAATATTTTGCTCAATCAAATTATACAATGCAAATTTTTTCTCTAATGTTAATATACTCTTCACGAGTCACCTTAATAACCGGCGTAAAAAATGCTCAAATTAAAAATTTGCCCTACACGGTCGAGTGTCTCGCACACCGTTAAACCTGGCCTACACATCGTCGCACGCACGAATGTCCCGCGCGTCGGTTGTATTAAGGCATCTTTGATTTCACGCTCTCAACTTTTTTGCGCGACCCGACATTCTTGCTTTATCAGCGGCGCGTCGAGCGGACGTCGCCTCCCGCGTGCTGCTCGCTTCTCGCGCGGGGAGAGGAGGATAATTTTAGGAGAGAAAACGAGGAACGCGTGGTATACACACATACACACACTCCTCGCCGGCGCAAATCGAACGCGTATACATATACCGCGCGCGAGGAGCGTCCGGAGCGTTACCCCGGGGCTCGCGGGGAAGGTCGAGTAGTTTCTGCCGCTCTCGTCCTTTTTCGCCCCCTTCTCTCTCTCTCCTCTTCCTTTTGTGCATAGCCGTCGACGCTACACGCACGCTGCTCCGGCTCTCCTTCTCCCCCGTTCAGCGCGGCTTTTTTAATTAACGAAACACGGAGCCCGTTCCTGTTCCCCCTTCCCCCCTCCGTATCGCAACCGTATTTTTCCCTTTTTCGCGCGACTTTTAACGAGGCGCGATATCGAAGTTTCCCGCGCGCGGCAGATACCGCCCCGATGAAACGGGTATCCGTTTGATCTGGCGCTTTTATCGCCGGCCGTTCCGGGAAGCCGGCCGAGATTTTCAGCGCGCTGGAAAAATAACGAGGCGCGGTTTTTGAATCTTTAATACGGAGGCGGGGATGCGAGGCGAAAGTCTACATGCGCGGCCGCACGGGCCCGGAAAGCTGAATTAGAGGTGGTGCCGCGGCGCATAATTTCCTATTTTCTCTTTTAAACGTCGAATCGGGCCGCTTTGTAATTATTGCATTTCACTTATTGTCTGCGCGATGCGGGATTATTCTTGGTATTGTTTGGAATAACAAAGCGAGGTGCCTTTTCCTTCGCTTCGAGAGGCCTGAATGCCGCGATGTTAAATTATTAATCGATCCGAAAGTTTGTTTTATTCGCGTGCGCACCGACGGAATATAATATGAAACACAATGAATGTTGTAAAAGAAAAATATCGGGGATTTGTGATTATTGAAATTTTAATTGAATTTGCAAAACAAAAATTGATATCGAAATTAATATCGAAGACTATTGTAAAATGTAGCAATATTTATTGTTTTCATTATTAACTTTATGAAAAAGTTACAATGAAATATCAAATATCATACGAAGAGTTTTTTAATAAAGTCGATGCACCTGACTGTTATAACCGGTTTTAATTAAAGCAGAAAAGAATTTAATTAAACAAAGTTTGGGAATATACATATACAAGTTTATAAAATAAAAAGGGAGACATTTTTCACGATGAATCCAATATTTTTTCACAAAGAATAAATGTTTTTCCAAAAAGGAATAATTAAAATGTATGATAAAATTTTCGGTGAAAAAATGCTTTTGAAACTTTTCACGGACTGATGCATAGAAAAGAAAATAACGGAGACAAGAATTTATATGACTTGAGCAACAATCGAATCATACGAATAAACATTGAGCGCGATATACCTATGTATACAAAGAACACATTCTTTATCAGGCGGTTCCTGCTTAC
This sequence comes from Eurytoma adleriae, assembly GCA_900480045.1. Lineage (NCBI taxonomy): Eukaryota > Metazoa > Arthropoda > Insecta > Hymenoptera > Eurytomidae > Eurytoma > Eurytoma adleriae. The sequence continues at coordinate 147,054 of UXGC01000156.1, read as the reverse complement.
GTAATGCGACAGTTTTTTTGTAATCAAATTATTTAATAGTTATGTACCATCATCTATCATATTTCATTTGTTTAAATTTCATTTGTTCTTCACTTTTGTAAATAATTAAAAATCTTTAAATTCGCAAGGTTCGCAAAAGTTTACAACATTACTTATATTAGTAACATTTTTATATCGTAATAAAATTGTTAATTACAAACTTTACACACATTGGTAGAATATTCATGATATAAATAATTAAAATTATTTCATTCTTCTCCTCTGTTTCTATAAACAAAAGTGAAATATCGGTAAAATTATGACTGGTTAATTGAAAAATTATACAATAACGAATTTGTTGATTTGATTGAATTATATATATACAAATCGCTCCGAAGTCTGCGCTTATGTAATATATTATTTCAATAAAACAATTGTAAAATATTTACAATACATATTTACACTCGGCGTTTAATTTTGTTTTGAAACGAGCAATAACATCCGAAAGCCTTGCGCGCGCGCTTATGAAAATAAAGTTTACTCTCGAAAAGCGCGTCTGGCGTACTCGCGATTGACGGAATGTCCCAGTCGCGCGGGAGATGCGCTTGTAAGCAGCACAAAAAGCGGAGATCTCTTAATGATTCCCACACACTTGCGCTCAGGACCTATTTTGCTTTACAATCTAAAAATATCCAGACCGTAAGTAATTCCATTTAATCTCTCGAGGCGTCCTCTTTGTGTCCCCCCATGAGAAGAAGGCGCTTATATAGCCAAGTCCTCGATTACGCCTCGGCGCAGGCGCACTAAGCCTCGCACAAAAAGCGTCATATCTCGCGCGCTAAACGAGCTCCCTTGTGTGCCGCGGCTGCACCCCGCTCTCCTCGCCGTATACACATTATACACACTTGCGAGCCTCGGGGAGAAAGAGGGAGAGTAAACATTCGAGGGGCCCCGGCGCAGTGTGGGAAACCTGCCGAGGAGAATCAATCGAGGAAAAAGAGAGACCTACACCTGCGCCCCCACCCCTAAACGATCCCCTCGCGACAAATTTCCCATTCTTTGTGCGGGGGCGGCGAGCGCGTGTCGAAAGGCCTCCGTCCGCTTGGAAATGCGCTAGGTTTTCAATTTTTTTTTCTCTCTCCTCTGCTCCTTCCCGAAGCGTGTACGCACGGAATTCGGTGCTGCGTGTGCGCGTTTCGCACGGAATTAATGTGTGCATAATGAGGACTGCGAGCGCGCGGGGGTTCCTGCGAATCAATTGCGCCAGAACGCAACTATTCGTTGGCGTTTCTTTATTTTCGCTTGGATTTACATATACCAACTCGGCGAGCTTTTCCTCGGCCGAATTAAGGCTGTAAAGAAGGTGTTCGATTTTTACGGGCGATGCCGGAGGTATAGGGGCGAGTGTAAAGTCGGGCTTAGCCGATCGAGTACTCGTGAACGGCGGAGCTTTGAGCGTTGAGAGAAATCAGATGGGCGAAGTGACGTTCTCCGGAAATTTTAGTATTCGGTCGTAGGGAAAAAAATCCTTTCAGGGTAAAAGTGTCGCATTTCGATGTTTCGAATGTTAATTCAAGTGCAACCTGTAACACGAGACGTGTGCGGCCGCAGAGGAATAACAAGCGGCGGTACTTTCAAAATTTTTCCGAAAACGTCAGAGTTGATTTTCTCAAAATATCCAAAATATGACGCGTGTCACTACGTCGTTAAAATTTGAAAAGGATTTTAAAAATATGTTCTCGTAATGTAATATTAAAATGTACTTTATAAAGAAACAAAGCTTTTATTATACTCCACAATGAAATTTTTTAAATGCATTTTTAAATACCGTTAGTAAAATAAAATCATCATTTGAACGGCATTTGTTACGAAATGACATTAATTATAAAAAAACATTTAATTTGCAAAAATAAACCAATTTCACGATCAATAAAGCATTCTTTCCGCGTACGCGCATTGAATAAAAGTCGTGATATGTAGGAAATATCTCAAATATTTTATTCATATTCACGCTTGTACGAGTTTATTAAAAACCATCGAATAATCCAACCTGCAGACAAAACTAAATAAAAAGGTAAAGCGTAAAAGGGATCTACCGTAAGTCGATGCAATACCTAATCAAACAATGCGATAAAAAAAAAGTATCCTCGCGATTTCCATAAATTCCTGAGGATCCAACAAATTTCGATATAACCAACAATAAACTACGGGGAGAGAAGGCGAGCCCGAGAGAGGGGCCCCTCGTGTATCCAGAAGGGAAAAAAAAGCGCTCCAAAACAAAGCGTCTTCAGATCTGGCCCCGTCTCCTCCGGCGGAATCCGTGCGGCCGCGCCGAAGGAGAAAGAAAAAGGAGAAGCGGGGAGAAGAAAACACGCACGGCTCTCCTCTCGCGCGGCGCATCTCCCTGGACCCCCCCTCCGTCCCCCGCGCCTTACGGTCCCGACCTTTTCAGCATTTTTTCCCGTATGGCGAGCGTAGCCTGCCGAGGCGCGCCGCGCCGCATTTTTCCTGCCGGATTTTCGGAGCACATGTTTGTCCAGGGCCCGAGCAGACCTCCCGGCGAATGTGCCCCGTTCCGAGCGCGGCGGACAACCCGGAAAGGCTTCGCTTTTCGCCTGCACGCGGCGTGCGGTAGTATTACGTTTTCGGACTTTCCGAGAGGGACATGTGTCGGCGCTAGAGTTGCGTAACGTCGAAACAAGATGAGTTAATTACTCACTCTAGTGCACTCTAGTCTTTCTTTTTTTCTGTTCGTTGGACAAATGCGTGTAAGGGTTTTTATACTTGTTATGCAATATTTTCGCTGCGGATGGCATTTCTGTTTAATTATTTTTCACAGTGCAAAAGGACTTCTTACAGGTACATGGACGGACGTTAATTAATAAAGTATTGTTCCCAACTTTTAGTCCTTGATCCTTTTGTGTATGCTAAAAAGATTTAAAAACAAACAAAGATTGGATAAATATTTTCTCAAAATAATTTCTTTGATTTATGATGGCCTTCGGATAAAGAAAAAAATCGATATCGCCGATTGTTTGGTGTATGTTTCTTTTTGTTCCGCGTGTGAAGTTCAAGCGGGCTGATAAAATTCTTAAAATCTCTTTATCGTGCGATTCGCAGTTGTTTGTTTATTACTGAACTTTGATTAAATCGCCCGGCGATATAGATTATGTTAGCTTCAAAATCATTACTAACAAATGCGCCGGGCTATACGCCGGGAGCTTTTACGGCTATTTTTTATTTTTTATCCCTGCTTCTCTAGCGTTTACCTTCCGTAATTGCACGCAAAACTCAAATTATTTTAGTATTAACGCTGCGCTGCATTATTCGTAATACGAACTTAAACAAGTTCGAAATTTGCATCCCCGACGAACTAATAACATTTTGATGGTGCTGAAAATTCAGCATTAATTAATATTAATTAGCATTAACATTGCATTAGGAAAGATTCGAAATATTTCAAAGAGCAGCATAGTTTAAGTACCCTTTTTTAATTTTCTTCTTTACAAAGCATCTGCTGTTATGAAAAAATTTAATTAATTTATTTTAACGAAGAGCAAAAGTGTAGTATATAAAAATATTTATATTGGAATAACGAAATACTTTGTTCCTCATTATTATTAGATTTTTCTTTATAAAAAAATGTATCCAAGTATTTCAATATTTAGCGAAATAGCTAAATTGGAATATCAAAAGAAGAATATCATGGAATTTTCTTTGTAAACGTTCGGACATTCAGATTTAGATTTTTCTCCGCGAAAACGCCGAACAGTTTTATTTTCGACGGAATTTTGTGCTAATTCAGATAGTAATCCAGCTTTCGTACATCATCAGAGCGGCCTTTGAGGCATGAGGCACTACACAGCCTCATTGTTGCGAAATTCTCGTCTTCTTTTCTCGGAGTTATCGAAAAATCTTATTTCCGGCGCACCGCCTCGACGAAGTCAAAGGCATCAACAATCACTTAAGAAATTGGCGATTTTCCAGAAAGCCAATGCCTTTTGCACGTTTTTATAGACGCCGAGGCAAAATTGGGCTACACGGTACATTGAAGAATTTTTAGCTTCGTTACGCGAGTTCGATAAATACGTCGTTTATGAAACATATTAATTGCTGGTGCTTAAAATTCGTAATTATCTAAGACTTTTATTGTCGAGTTTTTGTATTATCTTTCTCTATCAGTATTTTTACTCGATGCTAAATCGACTACCATCGTGTTTTACACAAAATGTCTAGAATAACAATAAATCATTCTAACGATGTAAACATGAAATTCATTGTAGCAAGATCTATTCTTAGGAACAATCCCCACTTTATCAACCTCTAGAGAAAAGGCTAACCCTGAAATGAATTTAAAAAAAATGACTGGAGCATCTACCCACCCCCTCTGCAATTAAAAATCATTTAGCCTCCCAAAAACTTAAATAAATAAAACAAAAAAAGGACCCTCGATCCCTGTGCTCTCGCGTCGTCTCTTCTCGGCGTGTGTCAATCGCGATCCCATCGCATTGACGACTGCGCAGCGTCAGCCGACGACTACGAAAGTATCCCCTGGCGCGCGCGAGAGCGCATAAACAATTTTTTGCTCGCGGCTCGATAAACACTCGCCCTCGCGAGGAGAAAAGAGTAATAACAGACGCCCGCACGCACACAGACACACACACGGTACTCCGTGCAGTAACAAGTTGTTCGCGCGCCTGTGATTACGAAGGGTCAACAACTCGGCTCGCGCCTCGTGTGTGCACACACGCAGCCGGGGCCTCGACGTTTTTCCCCACTTTCCTCACGGCGCGAGTAGCCTCCTTCGGCTCGCTTGTGTATGCACTCGCGGGGGCCGATTAATAGCGCGGCAACTTTCCGAGAACCGAGCAGCGCGAGGTGATGCGATTTATCGGTGCGCCGATCGATTCCGCAGGAGTCGAATCTTCGCTGAGCGCCTTTTATCTTGCGCACCGAGGAGCAATCGCGGTGTGCCTTCGTGCGTCATACCGTCGCGCGAAACGAGGATATGGTATTTTTTTAGCTCTACTTATTTTTTTCGGCGCCGCCGGCTTATCGTCCGGCCGTTTTTTCAGACTACTCGCGAGTTGGACGCGACATAGACGGGTCTTACATCGAGTTGAGTCATTAATTAGTGACTTACAAGTAGTTGGAGAGGGTAAACTGTTAAAACACTTGTTTTAAGCACTTAGACTGTAGCGATAAACTTTCCCATCATATATATCGACATTTTTTTGAATGAATATTTAATCTACGATGTGGTAGTGCTTTCCGCGAGTTGTTTTTATAGAGAAATAGCTGCTTAAATAATCGATTTTTGAAATGCCGAGTGACTAAACGAATCCTATTTATAAGTTTCCCCAAAATATCAATTTTATTCACGCTATTGCAGATCTGATTAAGGAAACGATTTCTGGAGTCTTAACGACGTAAAATACCGTACGTAGAGACAATATGATCTTAATATTTGTATATAACGTAAGAAAAGAATGCGAAGTGATTACATTAAGATAATTCATTATCATACTCATACACGAACGTAAACATCGTCGATTCCGCGTAATTTCGACTCCGAAACCAGCCGAAGGGCCTGTTGACTCCACGAGTATAAAAAAAAAGTCAGTCATCCTACGTCGCGGATGAGCGTCGATCCGATTGTTTACGGCGCCCAATTAAGCAGGACACACGGGGGGTAGGAAAAAGTCGGCGATAATTCATCGCGCGACGCGCCAATAAATAACGCAAACGACGGCCGCGCAAGAAACGGCCGCCGCCGCATTCCAGGCTCCGGAAAAAAAGTCCCGCGGGAGGAGCGGAGTACACCCATAAACTCGCCGCTTGTTTATTGCGCGTACGCGGGGGACCTTACGAGCTCGTGACTTTTGTAGGTTAACAAATGGGTACTTAGCCGAGGTACTACGTACAAAGCCCCTCGGCGCGGGTGACATTGTAAACAGTGTACGTCGTTTTTTGTAGGTTAGACGCGCCGACGATTTCTTACGCTGCCCTGCACGCTCGCTCCCGCGATCCCGCAGCCACCACCGATGGATCTCGTGCACTCGGCGTTCAATCACGCCACTGTTATTTACCGCACGGACACTGACAGGGTATTTAAACCAGTGGTAAGATAGGCCTCGCTAACCTCGGTGCGCGATTCAGGCAGCGCACAGCTTACAGCGCGAGCGAAGTAAACAGCCGAGTACGGTGGTTAGGAAAAAAAGGACTAGACTTACCCTGAGGAGCAGGTGCCCGAGAGCCGTCGTCCCTCGTCGCATGCTCCGTTCCTCGCAGTCGCAGATATCTGGAGAAAAGGCGCGCGCGTCTTCTCTCTCTCTCCCTCCTGCTGAGCAGGAAAACAAGGCAGCAGTCAACCTGCTCGCGTCTTATTGTTACTCTCTATCAATCCCGTAGGCCTGCGCGTTCAAGCGGACGCACTGCACCAGCTCTGGTCCCCCCACGATGTCTACCTCGCACTGTCCACGGCGGAACGCATCCGCGATTCACCAGAAATACCGAGGAAACTCGCGAGCACGACGCACACACTCAGCTCTCCTCTTTCTCTCGCGGCGGCGGCGACTGTACTATGGCGTCCGAGAGAGGACCCGAGTGCGCGAGCGCTGGGCGCGCGCACGGCAGCCCCGAGTGAGCGCCGCGGCGTCCGGCGTGTGCACGCACACCGTGCACGAGGTGAGAGACGTCGGTGCAGCTCGACCTCGTCCTCGCCGCGCCAGGGCCGCAGGGGGGTGGGTTCGATGGGGTTGCGGATGAGCCGTCGGATGGCCGGGAGCCTGTGGGCACTGTGGGTGCATGCACTATGCGCGCCCGCCTGGTATGTACTGGCTTTCGGGGAAACGCTTCGGGCCGCGAGGCTCGCTGCTCCCTCTCGCCGCCAGCTCGCCGTTTCTCGGTACCAGCGCCGTGTACGTGAGCGTCCGCGATCAATCGGCCCAGGCCTGCCAACCGAGCGCAGCCGATCCCATCCTCGCCTCGCTGCTCGCCCGCCCGGAGTATACACGGTCTATACACAGCGGACCGAGGAGGGAATTGGCGAGTGCAAGGGGCGCACGAGCCGTGGATTTTTTTTTCAGTCGCGAATTTTTGTCGAGGGCTTTTTGGGGGGCGGGGTGAGGGTTGGGGATCGTATTTTGGGGTTTGGGAGGTCGCGGGGACACACGAGGCTGGGAGGTTGACGTCACGGGCACGAGCTGGCTCTTTGCCTTCCGGGAAAACCGAGTGACGGACCTCACGCACACACGCTCAGGAGGAGAAGTTGTGTGGTGCACGCAACCAAGGATTTTACGACTCTACGTTGGCATTAAATCGACTCCTGCAATTTTTCTCTCTCGAAAAGTATACGTGTGTATGGAGAAATTGAGGATGACTGACTTACCGATTGAACTGTTTAATTCTTATATAAACATGCATTTTTATTGCGGGGAAATTCCGAAAAATTGATTCATTTCTTTAAGTGATCGATATAAAACGTTTCTGTAAATTGGCAATTATAAATTATTGGATGCAGTATTTACAGTTTTCTACTTTGAAAACGTTCTTCCAATAAATATATGTAAAAGAAGATAAATAATTTTACCCCTTTTACTAAAATATACGATATCTGTTTAAAAATTAGTTATAATGCATTAGGTATACGTTAATTGTAGTATGAAATTTAATTTATAATTAATAATTAAAAGACTATTATTAGAATCATCAAATATAAATAAAGTGTATACTGCAGTTATAAATTGAGTCCAAAATTAATTTTTTATAGTTCCCAATGTAAACTAAATATCGACGTTTTATTTCAAGAAATAAATAGTCAGAACTAGTTACTTTTAAATTATTACTTTATAAATTAACTTTTCAATTTATTATTAAATTATTAAATCTCGCTCCGTAGATGGCGCAATACGCAGCACCTAGTCTCACCTTTCAAATTGGCGCGCAAACCGCACACTTGCGACGGATAGCTGCAGCGGTCTGATCCAACAAAAACGAGTCTGGCAAAGTACTGTTGATTTTGACAAAGAAAACATTCGTCACTTAATAACTAATCAAACAAATCGAATAAAAAATCAAGCCATGTCGTGGAACAATTTCGACAGTTCGATGCAAAATGAGGGCGGCTTCATGGATACGACGGTGGGCGATGGAGCCGGGGGTGAAGACAAGGGTAATATGAAACGGGGGCAGAACTGCGTCCCCGTGATGATATCTCACCTGATCAGATACGGTGAGAAAATCTCTGTCTGGGGTACTCCAGCGAGGATTGTTACTATCCTGGGTGTTGTACGCAAGATTGACTCAGCCAGCACAAAAGTCTCCTTCGAAATTCAAGATGAGACTGGTTCGTAAACTTATATCAACTGATTCTTTTGCTTGGAATAGTCTTAATAATAATCAATGTTTTGCAGGAATTATTAAGGGTATTAAATGGCTAGAAGGAGATAATGCATCATTTGAATCTCCTGTCAAGGTGAACACTTATGCCAAAGTTTCTGGATTGGTCAGAGATCAAAATGAGGAGCCTTACATTCTCATCGTCAATATACAGCCAATGGAACACATGAATGAATTGTTAGCTCACTTGATGGAGGTAACTGTTATGAGCCTTCAAGGAGAAAAGATTAGCAATAACAAGGGAGGATTTGGTAATCAATCAATTGCCAATAGTTCTGTACAGAATGGTCATATGTCAATGAACAATGGTAGCAGTGTATCTGGACTGACACAGCAGCAACAAGTTGTTTTGGATATAATTCAAAATAGTGACCCAGAGTACGGCGCTGAAAGAGACACTATAAAATCAAGAGTTCCTTCACACCTTGTATCGAAAGTTGACGAAATCATTGAATTTCTGTCAGCTGAGGGTCACATTTATACCACTAAAACAGATGATTTCTTTAAAGCTATTTAAGCTCATTCTGTAGACAGAAAAAGGCTTCAGTTATTTAATAATTTTTATAAGTTTTAATTTCCTGTTATATTTAAGTTAATCTATGTACATAAATTACAATTATCTAAGCTCTTTTTAAGATTAAAATTTTAAAAGATCTTAAAATTTCTCATGTGCTTGAACTGAGTTCAAGCTTTTGTGTATATTTGTACTTTTTAAGAAGACATTAATGTCTATTTTTTTGATACAATAAATCAGACAAAATAAAATTCGAATTTTTTATTTCAATATATTACATTATATTTTGTAATACATTTAATTTAATTAAATTCTCATTATTTATATAAAAAAATTATTTTTATATATTTTTTTATAAAAAGTAAACGTTTAATAATTAAAATTAATAATTTAATAATTTCAATTTTATTCTATTTTTACTAATTTTGAACAAGCATTACGATTGGTCAATTGTTGAGTTAGGTAACCTTTACATCTATATATTCGCATGTTATTTACCAGGTTAGGTTGTGTAAAATAATGGTAAGGTTATGACAGTCTTCCCATGGTTTCTGGCGGGACGGGCGGCAAGTCGGACAAGTGGCAGAGGTTTATTATTACTTAAATATCAGCAAATGCAAATAAAATATTTCCCAATACTTAATGCCTTTTATCAGATTTATATTTTGATAAACAATGGACGAAGAGAGTAAGTTTTTAGAGAAAAAATTGTGAACGTTTAGATTTCGTGTTTTTATTATTTTTCCACTTATCCAAACTTCTCTATTTTTTTAATAGCTTTAACGAAGAAAAGAACGAAAGCTCAACGAGATGGAAATATGCACGTCCTTGCTGATGTTCAGAAAAAGTTGGGTGATTTATACTTCGATAAGAAGCAATATGAGGATGCAATGGAAGCTTACAAAGGTCAGCTTCAGGCTTGTAAGCGTTTGAACGACAAACTGAACAGTGCAATAGCTCACAGGATGATTGGCGAGTCTTATGCATATATGGGAAATTTTGACGATGCTTTGCAGCATCAAACTTTATACCTAGGTAATTTTATTTTTTTTTTAAAACAATCACATTATCTCAATAAAAAAGTTGTACCCTACAGTACAGATAATCGTAATTACATAGTCTTACAATGTATCTACTACAAACTATCTATTTAATTTATAATATTTCTAGAAATTGTCAAAGGATTAGGAAACTTAATAGAAGAACAAAGAGCTTATGCTACATTAGGAAGGACTTATTTTCTAGTAGCCGAAAGTGTAGTAAAAGATTCGTCTAAGAATATGGGAGCATTAAAAGATGCAAAGAAGGCATTTTCTAAAAGCATCAAACTCTGTGATAAGTAAGTTATTCTTAATCAGTTATAAAAAAGTTACAGTAAATAAAAATTAAATTATTTACAGATTAGAAAATAACATTGATGAAACTGAATTAATGATGATGAGAGCCCGGTTATTGCTCAACTTAGGTCTTGTGTTAGAGCAACAAAAACAAACTGAAGAAGCTCTAACCCTTATTAAGCAAGCAGCAGGTTTGTGCAAAAAACACAACTTGCATGAAGATTTGCACCGAACATACATTGCTCAAGCTGGTCTCAATGAGCGTTCAGGAAATCATGATCAAGTTTTTAAAAATTTGGACGATGCTGCTAAAGTGGATGATGTGCATTTAAAAAATGACGCTCGTTTGATGAAAGCTGAATTTCTTTTAAAGTTGGGAGAGTGGATGGAAGCACAAAAAGTTTTACATAATTTATATAAATCTAAACGACTGCTTGAACCTACTAGAATTATTGTAACAAAATTGTTAAGGATAGGTATACAAAATTGCTATGAGTATGCTTATATTTTATTACAAAATTTAATAGTTTATAATTTCAATTTTTAGCTGTGGTTTTAACCAGAACTGAGGACAAATTGCTGGTAGAAAATGATGTATCAAAGAAGGAAAAACTATATGAAACCATGGGAGATGCTGCAGTAGCTGCTAAGTCTTTAGACAAAGCTGTAGAGTATTATCAAAATATGCTGGCTTGTGCAGAGGTTACTAAGAGCAGTCAAGTGGCAGCTGCCTTGACAAGCCTTGCCCAGACCTTGAAGGATGCTGGTAAATTTAAAGAGGCGATTCCTTATGCTCGTAGAGAATTGGATCTCTGTACAGAAACCAAGGATAAGCTCAATACTCTCCTATTTTTAGTCAGTTTAATGATAGACGCTCATTCTTCTGATAAGGAAATTCGTTCAACTTTTAGCAGTGCTTTAGAGACTGCCAAGCAAACTGGGGATCCAGGATTGGAGAGATCAGTTATTAAAGATTTTATTGAATATTTGGAAAAAATGGATGATCTTGATCTCGATCATCTAGAATCTCTTAAAGAGATGCTCGAAAATCTTCCAGAGTTTGATTCTAACGATCCTGACTCTGAGGAGGAACAGGAGACTCCGGACATTGGAGCTGATGTCAGTTTAGATGAACTCTCGGATGTAGAAGATGATTTACCAAAAGAAATAAAATCAAAAATCATCGTTAAACCAATCTCTCGAAGGCCAAGATGTGTCATCAAGAAGAATGATAAAGGAGAAACACAGTTGCATGTAGCCTGCATAAAAGGTAATATTCATATCTCGTAATCTAAATTTCCTCTTATTACCACCAACATCATTACCAACATCATTAACCAATTACATTAATTTAGAAACGATAAAAATTATTTGAAAAATCAAAAGATAAGAATTTAACACTTTTTGCTTCATCAACAACGCTTCAGTCCGCAACTAAAAGCTATTCTTTCCAGGTAACGTGAGCCAAGTGGAGCGCCTGCTGGAGGAGCAACACCCAACGCTGGTGCGGGACCATTGCGGCTGGACGCCGCTGCACGAGGCGGCGAATCACGGCTTCGTCGAGATCGTCCAGCTGCTGGTGGCGGCCGGGGCGGATGTGAACGATCCCGGCGGCGCGAACTGCGACGGGGTGACGCCGCTGCACGACGCCGCGGCGAACGGCCACACGCCGGTGGTGCAGCTGCTGCTGGACAGCGGCGCCAACCCGAACCTGCTCACGAAGGCCGGCGACAGTGCCCTCGACTGCCTCGAGCAGTGGAAGAACCGCGCGAGCGAGCTGACGTCCTCCGAGTACTTGGACTACGTGCGCGTCAAGGGCAGGTTGAGGCAGCTCATCACCGTCAAGAAGCCGAAGAAGAAGAAACACGAGGCAACTAAGTTATCCGCTCTAGTCGACGACGACGATGAGCCTATTGTTGATACTAGGCCTAGTGAGTTAAGGATGTCGCTAAAATGCAATCGTCATCAAATTTTTTTTCAATTGTCACTTGTAATTTTAATGGTTTTTTTATACGTTATTTATAATTATTTATATGAAAATAATCCTGCAATGGTAAATTCATTTTTCATAAATTGATTGAAAAAATCTTTTAATTAAGAACTTAGATCATTACAATTTTTAGAAAAAACAAAATTGAATAAGTAGACAAAGAGATTGTCTTTTTCTGCAGTGTAGTTTAAAAACAAAATTTTTGTTTATATATTCGACTTTTGTAAATACGTAAAACTGTTCATTTCAGTGTTTTATTCAGTTTATATAAAAAGAACTTTTCTACTTGTAATTTTTAAAAAATCCATGAATATTAACGATTATTGATTCAATGCACATCAGTCTGGCGAATTGTTATTTCAAAAACGAAAATCTTTTATAGAAACGGTGGACGAATGGGCTAAACCGGAGCGCATCTCGGCGGGCGAGGACTACAAGCGTACGATCGCGGCGATGCAGCATCCCGGGCGTCAGCTGCTGGGCACGCGTTCGAAGTCGCCGGCTCGCATTACGGCGCCTCTCATCGACAGCGAGGAGATGCTAGTGGACGACGACTGGTTGGAAGACGACCTGGGCCAAGCTGCGCGACGCAAGGATCGCGCCTATTTTGACGGCATTCCGCCTGCAAGTAACGCGCCGACTAAGCGGAAGTCCAAAAACGACTCGGACCACGAGATCGAGCGCGACGTCGATAAGAGCATGAAGAGACAGAAGATTGCACCCTCGCCAGTTCGCATTGATAAGGTGGTGAGTTTCTCAATGAGTGAGAAATAAAGAGAATTCTGCTTTTATGGGTTACGTGCAAAGTCTTTAACAAGCTAGTTTAAGTTTTTGAGAAAATTGCAAAAGAGGTATATTGAAGTATCATGTGCTCCCTTAACATGTCATTAAAGCTTATGAAATTCGACAAAAACTCAATTAAAGAAATGGACTTAAACCGTCGTTGTGCAAAAAAGACACAGATATTTATGTTTTGATACAACAGAACGTGAATGACATGTCAATCAACAGAAATTAATCAGATTTAGTAGCGATATAATTATACGACATTTTGTTAATTTAATTGATTATTATAATTAATTCAATGTATCATTTTAAATTAAAAATTTTTTGTATAGATTGAGAAGGAGCCAGTAGCGTTAGTGAACGAGAATAGCTGCGATAGTAATGCATCGAGCGAGCCGATCTTCGATGCGTTCGACCAAATGGAGCGCTGGCCGAGGAAAAAGAAACCGAAACAAACGAATCTGCTGAAGCAGGGCTTCACCAAGAGCCTGATGCACTCGGGATCGGTGTCGCCTACTTCCTCGGTATCTCCCGAGCCACTCCCCGTACACAAAATTGAACACGAAAGGCACTCTTGGGATTCAGGGTTCGTCAGTGAGACTCTTGATCTTGAAATAAGCGTCGATGGCGAGGAGTTCGAGCTCAAGCTCCATTTTCGCGATTTCAGGTGCGTGACTTTTCCCTATCGATTTCTTTTTTCTAGAGGCAACGACTGAGCTGTATTGGTTTTGTCAAGATTTATAATAATTGATTCGACAAAAATTTTTTGCTTCACTTTCTTTTTGCAATCAATAAAAAATTTTAAACATCATTTCTTAAATTCTAAAATGACAAGCATTTTTCAATAATTCTGATATTATTTTAAAAATGAACTGACTCACATGATTGGATTTCCAGAAAAACTATGAGCGACATTGAAGACTTGATAAGGCACAAATTCGAGATAAAAACCGGTTGTAAGCCAAGAATGACATTCAAAACAGTGGATGGCGTAGCTTTAGCGGCAGAAGTCACTCTAGAAGAAATCCCTCGGGAAAAGAACAAACTCAGATTGTTTGGAGAAATCACGCAAAATGATCTTCCTTCTATCGTCAAAAGATATGAAAAACTTTGCGAGACTTTCAACGTAGGTGAGTAAAAATTCCTCTTCAATAAATGTTTTATGATAATATTAATACGTACTTAGAAATTAATTTCTTTAATAATAATTATTCTTTTCATTTATTTAATCTTAAAATTCTTTAAATATATGCATCATTGATATAAATTTGATAAATATAAAAAAGAAGATGGATGTATAGTACACGAGTACAAATGAACGCATAAGTACAAATTGAGTACTTAAACATTTAAATTATTTAACAATTAGATTTACTCAATCACAATATTTTCTTCGCAAAAAAATTAATTAAAATTGCAAACCTCACCGTGAAACGTAATTGTAGAACCGACGGATTCGATGTTGCGCTCGCTGCGTAACTGCGAGTACACGCCAACGTTCCGGCTAAGCTTGAACGAGGGCTGCGCGGAGGAGCTGGAGCCGCTGGCCCGTTGTCTGCGCTACGAGGTGGGCCTGCGCACGCTCAACCTGTCGAGCGCGACGTTCTACGGCGCGGGCGACCTGCTGGCCGGGGTGCTCGAGCGACTGACCAACCTCTCGGAGCTGCACCTGCAGTGCTGCGACATCGATCCCGAGTGCCTGGCTCGGCTACAACGGCTACCGCCGCAGATACGCGTGCTCGACCTCAGCTACAATCCCCTCGGCGCCGGCAGCCAGAGGAAGCTCGCCGAGCTGCTGGAGCCACTCAAACACCTGCAGACCCTTGGCTTGAGGTCCTGCGAACTCGACGACTTTCGGTACGGGCGAATTTGGCGGTGCATTTTTTTTTTGGCTTGGTTGAAGTGCCATTAAAAATAAAAATTATCTGTTATTTAGGTATACGTTCACGTGCTCTTCTCTGGTGAATTTGGACATCTCGTGGAATCCGATGGGTGGCGAAGGAGCTGCGAATTTTCTGCAGAGGCAGCTGCTTAGTCTGAATCTTTCTAATACGCAAAATTTTGCGAACAATCGTGTCAATGTCATCGACAAGATATTCTTTAATGACACCAAGGTGAGATTATTTCAGAGAAAATTAATATCTGATTAATGATACTAAAGGCAGACTGAAAAATTAAAATCGTTTTTCTGACTCCGTCATTTTATAATATAAATAATTATTTTAAATTTAGCAGGGTTACAGAATTAATTTTTATACGGATTTTACAAGTAATACCTTTATTTTAAAAAAATAATTCTTGGTTAGTAAATTTACATTTACTATTATAATTCATCATTGGATACTTAAATGGATGCTTAAACTACACAACATTTCACGATTTTGCCTGCATATCATGTAAAAAAATATCTTCTGTACTAGTTTTGTAGTTAACATCTCCATATTTCTAGGGCATCACTTTTTTTACTTTGGAGAGCTTGGAACTGAGTTCGTGCGAAGCCACAGACTTGGACGTGGAAAAAATTTTATCGCAGACTCCCAATCTGACGAGAATCAACCTAAGTAACAACATCAATGTTACTAAGACGTCTCTGTGTGCACTCTTAAGGCGAAAACCAACGATGTCTTACATCGACTTGAGTGGCTGCAGGCTAATCGATAGCTGTCCAGACGCTAATCTAAGACTCGTCACTCCTCAAAACTGCACGTTACTTGTAAATATGAAACAGGACGTTATCGAGTCTTGGGAATCTCTTTGGCAAGGCAAAGGCTATTCAAAAAAGCTTCCGCACAATTTGATCCTGTTTAAACCAACTTAATATTTCTGTTGTTTCTTGTGATGCAGAATTTTAAAATGTAAAAACTGTAAATTTAGTAGAGTGAAGAAGACTTTTATTTATGTTAGTTTTTTATATAAAATTACTTTGTACAAACCTCACGAAGTATTATTTTAAGTTAATGTTGAATAATTTATTTCCTATTTTGCATTTTATTTGATCAATCTGTATATAGCGTTGGTCTGGATAATCAACCAGAAAGTTATAGAGACTTGAGTTGAGGGAGGACATTAAAGGTTCTAGTTTCTTTCTTTGATCTCCAAGGCTCCATAAAAAGCTTATGTGATATGATGCCTCCTTGTAAAAATATTTAATACTGACATAATTTTTTTAATATGAATTTTTTATAATCAATATACATAAGGTATTTGATACATAGATCAATCATGTATTGTAAATCATTGGTTTAAATGATAGATATAGAAAAAAGTGAATTGGTTGCTTTAGCAGTGCTAAAATTTTATAAAAGTATTAAATAAAAACTATCTTATTTAAACCAACATGGGTTTGATTTATCACAAATTATAAATTTTTATTTCCAATATCTATTAAGTAAATGAAAAAAAAAAGATAAATTATATTACCTCATAAAATGCTGGGAGCTGATATTCATTCACAAGTTTATCAAGTGCAAGTGTTAAACTTTTTAAAGAATTACAAGAACTTTGAACAGTAATTCCCATGAATGTTCTTGTATTATCTTCATTGCAATAGACTTTTATGTTGCCTAATTCTAATCTAAATCTCCTGTAGCCATCTACAATACTTTTCACAGCCTCAACAAAGGAATCAATCCAATGGAATTTTAGTATTAATGTACGAGTTAAACTGACATGGAAATCTTCAAATAGATTACCTTTTTCCACTTCTGCACTTACGCTCTTCAGCCATTGTAACATTTCATCGCTAGCAATGTCTATAAAGTACCAAAAATATTATGAAAAGTTTATTATTTGTTGTATAGAATAAATACATTTTAGATACTTACAATCTATGTAAACCAAAGTTGCCCAATTTCCGCGTTCATGTTTAAAGGATCTTGCTCGACCTTCATGCTGGGAAGGATCATCAATGATTTCTTCATGATGTGTAACACCTTTCCACGATAATATAGATTGTGGTATAGGTAATTTTGAACTACATTTAAAATGAAAATACTGTTAATAGACTTAATTGTTAATAAAAATCTGTTGAAACTCCATCGATAATTTCATTTAACTTGTGAAGATACTTAGCGTAAACAAATAAAAATATCTCTTATTTTATTTATATTTTAACAAAATTAAAAAACTTAAAATCTATTACATTTAAACATAGGCCAAAGCTCATTGTAAGATAATTTTGAGAATCAAATAACTACGTCACAAATTTAATGTTAATTTAACCTTACTCGCCTTTTCTTTTCAATATTGAAAATCGCTTTATTTTCATCATTTAAGTTATCTGACTCTTCATCAGTGTCCGACGAGTATTCTTGTATTAAATTTAATCCTGCCATAATAGTTAAAACTATTTCTACAGAAATTAACTTTATTTGGTCTGTAGTGAATCATTTCCACTATGTACTGGTGTTAACCTCCAAATTCTTAGATTCTTCATATTTAATATATCTATATATATAAATATATACATATAAAACGCCGGTTTACAATTCTTTTGTTTTCAAATATTCTTATATTCTGATAAAATAAAAATTAAATTATAAATAAAGAATTCCATGGAAATAAAAGAATTTTATAATAAAAATAAGAAATAAATACTTATAACAATTTCAATTAATTAATAACTTTATTGAATATTTAAAAATATGACTATACGAGAGAAAAATTTTGCACATCGCATTTACTTTGAATGCAATGCACAAAAAAAATTAAATATAAGCATGAAATAATTTACATTAATATAGTTTATTTATACAATAATCATAATGAATTAATTGCTTTACAAACGAAGAATATTTTCAAATTGAACAATGACTGCGTTTGCAACAATGAGCAAATTCACTAATGCATTCTGAAGCTCCGCCACAAGCTTCAAGTGAGTTCTTAGATATTTCCTGGGAATCTGTTTTCAGCTATTTGTTCATCCCACTTGTTAACCCAGGCTGATGGACACAAAGCCTCATAGCACCTCTTGAAGTACTGACAAGCATCGAATTCTTCACCTTTGGCTTTAGCACATCGATGGAAATCTAAGTAGCTCTGGTAGCAGTACCTGTATATCAAATAAAGAATAAATATTTTGTGAATGATTAAACTAACAAAGAATATGACATTAGATTTTTAAAAAACGTTTTGTGTTATATTGAATTTAATTAATAAAATGTAAAAAACAGTAGTTTATTTGAGATGTAGTCATACAAATTTTTGAAGACTGTTTCGTTTACTTTCAAAAATTTTAATCTTTATTTTTAAATTTATATTTAAATTTATATTTATTTTTAATTTAACTTTAGTTAAATTATTAAAAAAATTAAAAAAATAATTGAAAAATACTAAAGAAAAAGTATACCTGGTTTGGTTTTGATTGGGGAACCTTGGATCAAATGGTGCTGTCCAGATTTCTGTGTCTTTGATATCTTGGACACTCATGGTAGAAGGAGGCATGTTTGCGTGATTATTACTATTGAACAACAAATTTATTCCTGTAGTTGAATTCTTAACTCAAATAGATTGTATTTTTTTGTTTAAATCTTCAAATTATTTTAAATAGCAAATATTCTCTCGCTTTTCAACGAAGTGTCTCTGTCAGTTTCTTTAAATTTCTACTTATTACAATCAATAACTTAATAAGTAATATGACATTTTTAGATTTTGTAAAATGTGATATGCAACATTATAAAGTTAAATTAATAAAACGTAAAAAGTACATAGTGGTGTTTTTTTGTATGATTGCATTTATAAAAATTTTGGAAGCTTTTGGCACTTCAAAAACTTATAACTTGATTACCCATTCAGAAAAATAAAAAGATATTAAAGAAATATTAAGCCAAATATTAAGAATAATTTTTTCTAAATCCAAATTAAATTCTGAAATTTTCCTTATGATGTATGATTGTATATCTTATAAACTAATTAAATATAAAATCACATGTTTCTAAATGATAGTAAAGAATTAATGTTATTTACAATCATAAAAATGTTTACAAACTACCAGCAGCTTTTTATAAAAGTAAAAGTAAAATGAATAAATTAATTCTAACTTAAATGGGCAATTTAGTTACCCTAGGTATTTTTCAAGTGCTTACAGTGGAACGCAAAAAGCGTAATAAAATAAGAATATTTAAAATCTTGAGAGAAATGTTTCTTTGCTTTCTACTAGTCAGAAGCTTGTTTTGTTATTGTTAATATTTAAAAATACAGTTGATTAAAATACGTTTACAAAAATACTGTAATTTGTTTAATATTAACAATAACTTGTTACTGGTTTATTTTTTTAGAGGTAAGTAATATTCGAAAGAATTTTAATGATACATTAAAATAAATGCATATAACAAAAAATATATATAAAAAAAATGTTTTTAACAATCTACTGATTAATTCAAATAAATACCTTAACAAGGCAGGCACAAGTCAGGATCATAAATACCCCTAAATAAACAAACCTTTTAAACTTGGTAGAAAATAAGAAATTTCCCTTTAGATCTATACAAATTGACTGTGACCGAGAGAAGACAGGAAATAGAATACAGACTAATCTTGTATCTTTAATTTGGAGTTGATGAAAAATTATTTGACCAAAGGTCTGGTGTTATCCTCTTCTTGGCAACAAACTTCCCTGTACTTTTTCACTTCTGCCATGTAAAGTGACCAAGCATCCTTAGGTTGCTCCACTGGTTGTTCAGTTTTAGGTTTCGCTACCATTCCAGTCTTTAATATTCTACCCCCCCTTCTTTTACCGACCATTAGTGGTGGTGGTGCTGCAGGCTTTTCTTCCAACACAGAGGTAGTTGGCTGAGCTTCCGGCACAGGTACACGTTCCTGCATTTTTTTGAACATCTCCATGAAACTACCATCATTTTTAAAGGCATTTGGTTGTACCGGATACTGTGGTTGCATAATCATATTTACTGGTGGTACATAATGACCGCTGTACATAGGTGTCATAGGTACTGGATTTCTGTAGTGGGATTTTCTTTCTTTCATAGGTTTTTGAGAATTTTCTCTGCTACGGTTTCTAACAGGACTGTGCCTCCTTTCTTTAGAAATGGATCTCGATCTTGATCTGGACTTTGATTTAGATCTTTCCCTTGACCTTGATCTATCTCTTCTTGAAAACTTTTTAACCTTATCCCTTTCTCTCTCTCGGTCCCTATCTCTATCCCTTTCCCTATCTCTTTCCCTATCTCTATCTCTCTCACGGTCCCTGTCTCTCTCCCTTTCTCTTTCCCTGTCCCTATCACGGTCTCTGTCGCGGTCCCGGTCGCGATCCCGTTCAAATGACCTAGACCGTCTGTAAGATCTAGGTCGGCTTGGTGATCTGGATCTTGTGCTGCTGCGCCTCCTTCGTCGTTTGTCCAGTGATGGTGACCTTCTGCGACTCCTGTACGTGTCACTGGAGCTAAGCATTGGTGGCGATGGAGCTGGTGGCATCTCCGGAGAGCCCGAGAATTCTCTTAATTCCTGATCCATGACGTGGGCAGTAGTTGAGCACACGACTGGACAGACTCTCAGACCTATAAGGATAGAAACTGCCTTCTATGAGTTTTCAGTCTACTTGATCGTTCCTGCCGATACCAAAAGTTTCTATTCGCTATTTTACAATTTATTTCTTTTATTTCTTTTTTTTATTTACAATGAAAAATTAGAAACTAGAGTATCAATAACAAAGAACATGTATATCCAATCATCTAATATCATTTACTTTAATTTTACTGTGCATATCATTTTCAACAGTAGTCCCAAATTCAATAGGCATTGTGGACATTTGAGTAAAAAAATTCATCGTTTCATTCTTTCAACAAAATCTACAAACTGATTAGTATCGTGACAAGAGACAAATGCAGATCCAGCGAGAGAATTAATTTGCTTTTACTTGTAACGTACAGCCAAACAAGTTATATTCAACTCAATAATTTGAAGTAACAAAAAAAAAGAAAAGATTTACAAGAGACAACAGTGCGGGTCAGTCGTTCGATCTCCAAAGCTCGCGCTCTCCAAAACACCGGAGCGTCCGTGCAAACAAAGCGAGCTCCGAAGCCGAACGACTCGACCTGCAGCCTGCGCCTCGCGTGTATGGGTAACATGCTCCAGGGTGTGCAGGGGGATGGCTCGACCGCCGAGTCGTCCGTCCGTCAGGCGCGTCATCGAGAATAACAACAATTACGTAAAGTCGTGCGCGGATCAGCCCGACGTCGTTGCCCCCCTCGAAGACGCGCCCCGACGACGGGGGTGGACGCCGCGATCGGGAGGTCGCGGAGAGGCGAGCGACATAACAGGTACATACACGACGGAGAAAGAAGCGAAGGCGCCGCTGGAGGAGAGTCGCGCGGATGGCTTCGCCGCGGCCGCGCCCGGGGGTGGGATGCCTCGAGCGACCGTCGCGGGGAAGGAGGCGAGCGCGGAGGTGACGAGCGCGGGAGGCCCGGGGGGATAAAAGTAAAAGGGCAGGCGAATGATTTGACTCAATGTTGCGATACCTTATTCTGCTCCGCCGACGAAAACAAAATGGCTACTGAGGCGGACAAGGAGCGCGGCCAGACGCAGTTACGTCACTCGACGGAGGTTCGACGGTAGCGCTGCGCTCGCCTGATTTACGAGTCGTCGGCCTTGGTGTGAGTGACGGTGCAGTAGTGTACGTGCATAATGTCTATGCATGTATGTATGTTGCATTGTTACTATCCTGTCTATGAAAGTATGAATATAGATTTATATTAACTAAGTACAATTTGTTGAATGATCGTCATAATAATATTATAAATTATAAATTCTGCACTGCAGAGTTACAGAATAAATAGAACAGAGCTGTACCAACGAAGTACCGTGTGGCAAAATCTGTGCCATCACTGATCACATATCGTTATCTTGCCCTCATGCTCCCAGCATGCGGTGCATGTATTCACACTCACATATATGTATATAGTTTTTCAATTTCTTTAAAAGATAATGTATCGTGATAAAAATCAATTGTTCACAATTGGTGCTCCAGAATTTTCCCTGTTTTAACGATGGCGTTCGTTTGCCGATTGATCTGTTTTATCGATTTAACAATAATTAATATTAAATAAACAATTATTTATAATTATTTAAACGCCAATTATAAATAAGTTATATATAAACAATTGGAGTAAGCTCCAATTTCAATTAAATATATAAATGAATGCTGCATAAAGAGAGCGCATTGTTAATGCAATAAATTTTTTCTATAATTTCTTTAATTTTTAAATAACATTTAAAGTACTGGTAATTTATAAAAATTTCCTTATTAAAATTCTAAACGCTTCCGGAAATTTAATGTGCACATGCATAAAAAATATTACTAAATACGAGAAACTTATATTCACTATTGTTTATAAGCTACTTATCATTTAAACTGCGAAACTGGAAATGAGGTATATTTGATGCTTTTATTTAACTATTATTTACGTAACTTTAACTTCCGCAGTTTAGATACTACAAAAAAAATTGTATAATTTTTTTTTCAAATTTTTCGTTTTATGGTGAGCAATAATTACGCGCTACTTTAATTGCATTTATGTAAAGATAATTTAATTTGTTTACTTATGTTGGTGCCAGGTGTACATTTTGCTGATAATTGTCAAATTACGTAATTTCTTGAATGTATGTATGTACATTTTTTCTATAGCTCACAATTAACAATTGAACTATTATTTCAAAATTTATAGATGAAAAAATGACACATTTTTTAAATGCTGAAATTTTAATATATAATATAATACTAATTAATATATAATACCATTAAATATACGTGGCATCTCATAAAAATACTATTAAATACATGGCGAAAAAAATCCAGACTAAAAAGTGGTATTAGAGATAATGTGTATTTTTATTTTGTTATAATTAAAATATACACTGTGTCATGGGCGAACAAGCGAATAGTAATTACAGTAACAAAATATTCGTCTCATTTTAAATTTATTTTATTCCACTTTTAAACCACCATCCATATCCTTTTATATATCTCAATCAATACTTCAATCGATCTTTTTTTTTTATCACTATTCCCAGCAACCTGCTGTTTATTTACCAAAGTTGCTTCCTCGCTTCTCCCTCTCACACCCAGTTTAATCTGTCTTAAACTTCATATTTTAAAATTCTTTATCTCTATTTATTTCTCTTAAATTCTCCCTCTCTCGCGCTTATTTCTCTCTCTCTCGCATCCTATTTATCTCATTAAATCACTCTCTCCCTCTCTCGCTCTCTAGGATTATTTAATTATTTTGTCTCGCAGCGAAATACGGTATACACAGTATACAGATTTATCCTCAAAAAGCACAATCGGCTTGGCTCGGCTCGCGCCGCTCCCGAAACGTTGCACGCTCGGGCCAAGTCGCTGATACTTTTTTTTTCTTCTTCTTCACCCATCATTTGTAAACCCTCTAGGCGTCCTTGCTATAATTAGTTTTTCTTCTTATTTTATCATCATAGCTTCGGTGAAAATTTTTGAAAATGCAGGCCTCACAATTAACTGCGCGATTACAAATGCCAAGAGAGAAACGAGAACACACTCCAATAATTTATTTTTTTTACAAAAACGCATTTATTTTTTATTTTGTTCAGAGGTCACGATTTGTATTGTCCGCCTTTTACATTAACTTGGTCAAGCGTGCGCGGAGGTATATAGGATTATGCCCGGTGTCGTTGAAATCAAAGGGAGCAATGCTCCGCCTGCACTTCCAAGATTTTACGCTGACGCTTATACATCTCCCGTCGCAAAATATCGGCTAATTCTCTTATCGATAGGCAACTGGACACAATAGGTTCTACACGCTCGATAATAACAGACATTATAACAGTGGTCTTCGCGTTGTACGATTCACTTATTTGTTTATTAGCTCTCTTTTCTTCACACGAAGAAAAGGGAGTGTGCGCAGGTGGCTGTCGTTCTTCCCTGCTTCTATATCTTCTCTAATTTCCTCGGGGACCACAAGTTCACTTATCCCTTTATTTATTTCATTTTACCTTTTTTTTTAGAGCGTACAGGTCGCGCCGCTTCGAAAGTGTTCCTTCACTTTCGAATGCGCGCGGGTACAAAAATCCAGAGACGAGCTTTAAAATGCATGCGGTGGTTTGTTTCCACTCATGGTCCCCGAGCCTCGTATCCTCGATTGATCTAAGATCGTTAACGCGATTAAAACAGTCTTCTACGATATGAAGAGCAGTCTTTGACGATCGTACGGTCACGGAAGTACACAGAAGGTAAACGAAATACCACGTGGAAGCGAGATCGCGCAGACCTCTTAATCGCAAACGTAAGTTACATTCCTTTCGTTCGCCTCAGTAGATCCCGACGCCGCCGTCTCACTGTGCATGTATTATTTTGTTATCAGGCCTTTAATTCTTGTCGAGAGCTTATTTAAAAAGAAAATGAGAAAAACGTACGCGGCTGGACGCCTGAAAAAATCACGTAAAACGAGATGGATCAATGGACACTTTGTTGTCGACAAGGATTTCGTCTTATCTCTTTATGGTTGGACTTACGATGTACATGTATTTACGATAATGATTGGATTTATTCTCTCAACCCATGACAATATTTTTTTTTTCATTTCATGCATTCCTCGAGTACCCGCGGGTACATCAATATTTTAATTATACACATTGTTTTCTTTATTTTCATTTTTTTTTTCATATTTTCTTCATCTTAAATTTTTACTCTAATACCTAAGTTTTTTCTTTTCTATTCCGGTAATAATTGTTTTTCATACACTTTCTTATAATTATAGAAGAAAACCCTTAATTCAAAGACAAAAAAATAATTAAAAAGAGAAAAGAAACTGTTATAAACGCGTTCGCGGCTCAGAGTGTTTTAGGACAATGAGAAACAAAAAGTTGGCGGAAATTACATGTAACGCGCGAACTATCGCCGTTCGCAGTAGTACATTGAACATCGACTCTTCATCATTGCATCGTCAAAGGAGAAACAAACGTTAAAAGTATAGACAATGAAAGAAAACTACTAACGGTCTAGAATTAAATAAAAGAAAACACTGTTTCAAATGGAGTATTTCAAATGACGCAAAAAAGGCATACGAATGGCGAAATCCGACCTCTCGTTTTCATATTTCATTTGTTTCTTCGCAAAACTCACGTCTCATCGCACGACAAAAGGACGACCAGAGAAAATCGAACGGAGGATCGGTATGTGGTACTTGGTGAAGGCGTTAAACGGGTTAGCACGCCCTTGCGCTGTGTTTGTGTTTACGGATGATTTGGTTCTACATGCACGCAAATGTACAAAAAAGAGTGTCCAGGGGAACTGGAAGAGATGGATTGAGATGGTCTAGTGTGGCACGGGGGAACGGAAGAAGAAGCGGAGCTTTTTATTCCTCGGCCAAGTCCTTCCTTCGGCCCCCCCGGGATGAAGCGATCTGCCGTTATTTTGTCGGAGCCGATCGACTCAAGCTCGTCGACCTTTGAGAATTTTCTGCTAGTATTCATGAAAACAAAAAAAAGAAATTCACCATTAGCATATTGTGTGCTTTTTCCTTGGATTAAATTTTTCTTTTTGCTTTCCTCGATACACCTCTACAAATTTAGCCTCGCAGCTTTTCAATTTGAGTGAATTATCTTAATTTTTAAGGAAAAAAGTCGTTAAGAAGTTAAGCGTGCCGAGCATGCAAATAAATAAAGATTTTTTTTAAAAATCAGAAATTTTTTTACTAGAAAATAATGAAGATCAAAGTTGAATAAAAAAAATGGTCATAAATAATAAAATCAAAAATAAAGTTTTTATAAATTTTATTATATTTTAATAATACAAAAGCCTCTATCAAGTAGCAAATTACTCAAGGACGAGATAATATTTTTGATACAAATATCTGGAAAAATACGTTTAACTTTATTGTTAACTCTTAATTGATTAAGATGCAATGATAACCGAGGAGTAATTCAATGATAAATGAAAGTGATGTGAAACTACCTTGAACTTAATATGGCTGATGTCTTTGAAATTGACGTGGTCCCTGAGGTCCATTTCTGGGTTTTCCAGGCATCGCGTAACCCATGTTTTCATATCCATCATAGCCCGAATAGTCGTAATTGGCATACATGTCATCATAGCCGCCATATCCATTACCATATTCTGGTATATAACCATATCCTAAAATTTTAGAATTCAAATCCCTTATACTTTGTTATATCAAAAAGAATTTTAATAGTTAAGTTGTAATAGATAAAAAAAAAAAAAAGAAATACTAGTGAATAAAAAAAGTAGTAACTTAATGTGCATCAAGCTAATTTTTTTGTTTTTCATATGTAAGTTGTTAATCAATGAAAACAAAATAATTTTCTTGTAAATTTTTGTATTTATTAAACATAAATAAATCATATTTACTGCATGCTCTGTAAAATCAATACAATTTTCGATCGAGCGAACAGGGATAGTGATTGTAAAAACAAATACAAAAAAAATTTTGTACAAGCTGCAATTTTGGAAGTCGCAAAAAAAATGTAAGTGTATAAAGAAAGGAAGTTGAAAACAAAAAAATGGTAAAACATGTGTAGAATAGAACTTGTAAATAAATTATATTTGCGAAAACCCCTAAGTTTTTAACATGATTACAATAACATCAGGGGCCTTCGAGGCGTTCCAAATAACTTAATTTAAATAAATCGTTCCTCAATAATACACTGGCGCGTTGTAATTGTTGTAATTGTTGTAATAAAAGGGTATTTTACCGCCACCGTAACCGTAGCCACCACCGTACTGAGGTCCCCAGAAGCCCTGGCGCTGATCTTGATTGACCTTGACTTTCTTCACATCGATCTCCTTGCCCTTTATGAACTGCTTTGGCGTCTTAAGTAATTTGTAAACGACGTCTTTCGAGTCAAACGTAACAAAGCAGTAGCTTCTGCGTTGATTTTTCGTCTTGTCAAAGGGTGCCTGCACTTCGACAATCGTTCCGTACTGACCGAAGTATGTCTTGATATCCTCATCTGTGATCTCGGGTGTCAATCCTCCAACAAATATCTTGCCATGTTGTGCCTTTTTGCTCACTCTCTTTGGGTCGACCTGAAATCACAAGCATGTTACTCTCTCCGACAAAACAAGTTAAGTAACCTACAAGCAGATAACTGTACGCTGCTACATTACTACAACGTACTACTAATAAATTGATCATCATTGTACCTCCCAACAATATGACCATTCGATCAAGAAGCCTACCTTGCGTTTGTTGATGTAGTGGTCGCCGGACGCGAGCAGCTTATCGATAGCCTTGGGATTCTGGAAGACCATGAAGGCGAAGCCCCTGGAGACGCCGGTGTACGGATCCATCTTGATAGAGACGCTCTCGATGTCACCGAACTTGCCGAAGTAGTCCTTGAGCTCGGCCTCGGTGGTGTTGCGCGTCAGGCCGCCGACGAAGAGTTTGCGCTCATCGTCCTTGCCGGGAATGCCGGCGGTGGCCTGCTGCTTGTCGCCGGCGCCGCCGGCCTCCTTCGTCGCCTGTTGCTGCTCGCCCCCGGCGGCCTGCTCCGTCGCCGGTTTGCCGCCGGCCTCGTTCGCCGCGGCCGCGGCGTTCTCCTGCTGGCCGCCCTCCTGGCTCTGGTATCCGTCCGCCATGGTAGCTGCTCGGGCTCTCTGTGGGACAAGCGGCCGCGGTGCGGCACGCCAGGCGTCAGTCTCGACTCGCTCTCGGGAGGAGCGCGCGGCACACGGGGTCCCCCCGGAGGAACCGCCGCGCGGACATATTGCCGACCGACACACCTCCGCCCCCCTCCCGCCCCGCGGGCGGGCGAGCGAGCGCGCGCGCGCGCGGCGTGCGCTGGCCCCCGGGGTGGTGTGCACGAGCCGCCGTTACGTTAACGCGCGTACACCTACTCACCTGGTTCTGGCTTCCTGCTCGGCGACCTCCTTCGCTGGCTCTCCTCTGCGCGCCTCTCTGTTCTCACGGCGTGTGCCTACCGACGGTGCCGCCCGCCCGCGCGCGCGCCTGCAGCTTCCTCCGTATATATAGCCGGGCGTGTGTAATAGCGTCGCCTCGCTGCGCCGCCGTCTCGCTCTCGCTCGTCCGGAGTCGGGTCTCTCTGCGCGTCCAGCGGCCGGGGCCTCTACGCACCTAGTCTTCGACGGAGCGGACGGGTGTCTCGGCTCGCTCTTGAAACTCTGCTCAGGCGGGTGCTCGGGCGGCCGGAGGGAGACGCACGACGAGCTGCGGACACGCTGACGAGCCGGTGTAAAGCTGCTGCTGCTGCTGTAGCGCGGCGGTGCCGAACTGCCGGTATACGGCCAGTGTACGCCGTCAGCGCACGCCGCGGGGCCCGTCCGAGTGCTCGGCCCGGTGACAGTCAGTCGCCGTACCCTCCGCCGGTCACCTCGCGATTTTCGCCTCTCCGACGAGCGATGTCTTCCCGCGCGGGTGCCTACGGGTTACGCGCGCCCGGGCGGAAGCGCGGGTCGCCGGAGTCGGGCCGTTTAACGTCGACGGGGAAGGGGGGAGCGACGGAGGAGGTCGGTCGGCTGACGGTACGGCGACGGGCTGGCGAGAGCGTGGGCGCCGCGGCGACATCCTCCCCGCGGCCGATTGGCTGCGGCGCCACCAGTACGCGCGCCGCTCCAACGGGCGCACCGGATGTGCCCGACCGACCGGCGCATCGCCCCGTCTCTCTCTCTTCTCGTTTTTTTTTTTGCACCAGGCGCGCGCTTCCACCGAGTCATCGCCGCGCTGCGTCCGCTCATGCCGCGCGGCGGCGGCAGCTTTTTTCCGCCGCCGCCGACGCTCGGGCCCTCCGCGGGGGCGCGGGGGAGAGGTGCGGAGCTTTTTCGTGCGAGCGGGGGCAGCCCCGCGGCGACGACCGCCTCGAGGCGCGCGGCGAAAATAGCATGCGAGCGGAGCGCGTGTGGGGGGCGGGGAAGCGACGGATAAGGAGACGCGCGCCGACGGCGTGCGCACGCCGGGAGAGGAAAATCGGACGTTAGGCCGAGCGCGAGAGCGGCTGAGACTTGTGCGGGGCGCGCGCGAGCGGCGAGCACGCGACTCGCCGAGGACGATTCGTGGCGCGAACGGATGCGGTGGTCGGACGCGCGAAATTTGAATTTTTGCAACTGCGATTTACGACGATATCATTGCGTTTCATGGAAGATTGCAACATTTAGGTTGACGAAAGTACTACGTTGGTTATATTACGTACAATTTAATAATTTGATTTAATTTTAGAATAACTTAAATTGTCAATTTGTGTACTGATTTATTTAAACATATTATTTGAATATTTCATGTCAATGTAGGTATTTTATTATTTGCAAACTGCAGGGATTACGTAATAGTAGTTAAAGAAATAATACTGCAATATATTTTCATCTACAATTACATATTGTTATTGATAAGTTTATTTTAAAGTAAAATATTTGTTTTATTTACTTATTTGCTTATAACAAAATTAATAAAATGTTTATATTGATATGGTACAATTAAGTATATACATAGTTAATGTATTCCTTTTCAAATAGTATGAATTTTTTAAATTTACTGAATTATTTACATACATAAGTAAACACTGACATATAATGTCACATACATACAACATATAATAAATACGAAGTTGTTTATTAACTGTGAAAAAGAAAATTTATTGTTTAATCTTTGTATAAAAATATTAATCTTAATGAACATTTTTTATATATTATATACCAAAAAGGAATTATTATATTATATTAAAGGTTGAATTCAGTATTGAAATTAAGTTGAATACATTTTTTAGCAATAAAATTAGCAAATATGCAAAAGAAATAAAACTGATAAAAGGTGAATAAGAAAATATGCATACATATAAGATAGACATATAGTATGCACATACTAACAAGACTGTCTGACCGGCACCGGTACGTATCTACTTACAGCACCTAGTAGTAAACTACCGCGCACTTGCGTTCTTGCAATGTTAATTTTTCCTGCAAACATTTCAAATACTGATATCAATCATCCTATTATTAACATAGAGGGTCGTAGTTGCATTTATTATTTTTAATTTCCAGATTTCGTAACCAGCTTATACACTAGAAAAACTTAAAATAAAAAATCTGAAATATTGGCTAAACTGCACCTTCTCATACTACTGCCTTCACAATCCAGCATCCGCAAAAAGTGCAGATAAATCACCGAGCAGCCGCATGCAGATGACAATATAACGTCCGTTGGTAGCGGCGCTCGTCGTCCTCGCGCATCCCGTTGTTCCCGTCTCCCCGCGCTTAAACACTTTGACCCACTTCCTCTCCGCGCGCATCTTCACTTTCACCCACATTTCCTCCCCCCACTCGAAAGGCGCGCGCGAAAAAAAAAACACCAACGAGCGAACGCGCCCTGCGCAGGGAAAAAAGAAGCGCGTCGCCGTCACGAGAGAATACCCGACCGAGTGACCGTCGCGGTACGGCGGGCGGGGGTGGGAGGGACGCAGGGAGAGGGGGAAGGGGGGTGAGGGTTCGAGAAAAGCTCGTCGGCGTCGCGAGGCGAGCGAGTCTGCTACGGGCGTTCGACGCGAGCGCAGGCGGCGCACGTTAAACGCAGTATACGATCGCCTCCCCTCGGTGGTGCGCGCGCGTGTGTGCCGTCGACCCCTTTTTTTCGCTCGGCGTACGTATATATACGTATATACGTGTATACTTACACGGGCACGCGCGTCAGTCCGTCCGTCGACTCGCCTCGCATCCGTGAGTTCTCTCGCCCCCACGGGCGAAGTGCATCATCGAGCGCGGGGCCCGTCCGTCTCCGCCGGTCGCGAGTGCGCGGGTGGTGCCCGAGGGTGTTTAACCTAAAAGAGGATCGCGACGCCCGGTAGTACGCGCTTCCGATTAATTCCGAATAATCGATCCGCGGCGAGCCAGCGGCCGCTACTACTACCGCGAATGGGAGGAGGCGCGCCAGGCGCCCGCTGCTACTGTGCGTGCCCCGCGCGAGTGTCCGCCGAGCCAAAACAATACCGCCTCGCGTCGCCTGGACCTCTCCCGCACCCTTCTCTTTTCTTCTCGCCCGCGAGGTTATGACAGCCCCGCGGGGTGTTGTCCTGCGGCGGCTGCGAAGGCGCTCGATGCTCCGGCATCCTGGAGTCGGCTTTGCTTACTCGTCGGATGGTGCACTCGAGTGCACCGAGTAAATTCGTCAACAACAGTTAAGCGGGATGAAAGTTAGCCCTTGCCGTTCGATGTATGGTGAAAGTGTTCCTCAATTTTTAAATTCGACTCCGATTTCGTCCAGTCCATGGACTGAACAAAAAGCTGCAGTGTTTCAGTGTTTGATACGATAATAATAAGTTAGTCTTTGTTTCGAGCACCTGGCACGGTGAAATTTCGAATTAAATTTTCATGAAAAGCCTTTGTACCTACTGCACAACCGACCCCGCTTGCTGGACGTAGGAAAAAAAAATAAAGTTCATTTTTACAGTTATAAAAAGTTCACATACTCGTACTTCAGCTTGACACATGAACGAGTTCCAGAGCAAAGTTTACTTTAGAGAGTATAAACTTTCAAGGAGATTGTGTGCAGAAAAATTATAGTCTAATAATAATATATACGGGCGTTTATGAATAACACTTCATTCTACGTACGTATCGCATATCGATGCGATTCGCCAGCCGCTAGACTCGCTGATTTCAACTGAAAATTGCGAAGGAAAAATGTTCGGACGTGAATTAACAATGGTGGAGGGAAAAAAAACCATCGCGTGAATTTTTCATAAAGGAAGCCTGCATTTTTTGCCACGACGTGTACGAAACAACAAGTATCGAACGGCGCCGTCCGACTTGGACTACTATGAACTCTGCCCATGTGCAGCTTAAATATAAATGCCTCCGTTCTTCACTCTGCCTCCCTACCTACACGGATCTCGAAAAATGCCCCAGAGGCGTTTTGCCGTTCGCTCACTTTACCAATGATTAAACCATCTGGATTTCCTCTTGAACGATAAAAACTTAAGTAGCAGAATCGCACTAGACACTTTTATTCGATATTTTTTCTATCCGTCGTTTTTTCTTGTGCAACGTTGATTCTTGTTTAAAGATGTTCTATTTATATCTCATATCATTTTCAATTATCAAATGATAAAAGCTCGTTCGTATCACTGAATAATTACACAGAAAACCTTTGAATATAGTGTTCAGTTTTATTTATCTATGAGCATTGACGATCTTCGATTTTAACATCTTTATTAGTGTCTCAAAACACATAAACTAATGGAAATAAACTATTTCCTCCGTTTTTTACGCATCGATAGTTTATCAGTATAAGATTTTTTCTCGATCTTCAATATAGCAAATGTATAAACTTCCCAAAAACTTGAACCGTTGTAGCATCGAGTTCTGGCAAAGCCGAAGCAGTAGCCGAGGCCTCCTACGAGCCCGCGAAATTTCTCAAAGAAGCCGTCGTTCTCTCTGAACTTGAAAAGAAAAAGAAAGAGTGCCGGGGGTACAGCGCGACGCAGCGCCGAAAATACGCCCGTGCGACCGTGCGTCCCGCGGGCGGAGCGTATATAGTTTTGCGCGCTACGCGTAAAAGAAGCTCGGCTGGTCGCGCGAGTAGCGGCGCGGCGAAACAAAAAGCGCCGAGAGAGCGAGCGATAAAAGAATATAAATAATCAAACGCACCCGGATTTCTATTTATAAGTTTACGGTGAGGCAGAGGCTCGCGCGCGCTGCTCTCTCTCTCTCTCTGTCTCTCGGCCGACACACACGCGAGCGCTCGCGCGCGCCCTCAAAGAGCGACGGAGACGGACGAGCCCCGCGACACCCTCCCTCTCCCACCACCTCTTCCGCACTCGCTCACTCATCTCTCGCATTTTTCAAGCAGCAGGTGCAAAGAAAAAAAAAGTACAGAGGGAGACGCGCGCTTTTACAAGGAGGCGGTACGCCGTAAGCTCGCGGGGGTGCACGGAGTGTTGGTGCGCGGGTAGCGCGCTGCCGACCTAACCTCAAAGCAATAAGGCGGCGCAGTGTTGGTGCGTGCAGTGTGCCCGGTGCTGGTACGGCGGCCGCGATGAGACTATGAGAGCGGCGCCCGCCCGGCCCACGTGATACTCACCCGCCGACACCGACTGCATCACAGCGGACGGATCATCCTCGGACGGTGTGCAGGCCGACGGCCGAGCGCGGCGGGCACCCAGGAGACAGCGATCCACCGGCTCCTCGTCGCCGCCTCGACACATCGCCACCAGCATGCGGTGAGTTGCCTGACAGTCCGATGCTTTATGTCCTTTAATACGCGGGGGTTGATAGATACTTTATTGAGTATTAGTTATAATAATACGTTTTGTATACCGGGGTATGCAGTGGCATAAATAAACGAGGGGTGACAGTCTTACCCCAATGGAATTTGAGTTCAGATGAGCGCTTGTCGTGTATTATGCATTTAGAATGTGTCAATAATTATAAGAATATTCTTTAAAGAATTAATTGGCAGCAATAGTTATCTTAAATATGCATAATTTTAGGTACATTGTCGACGTTCTTGTACGTTAATACCTATATTATGCACGTTGAGGTGTTTCACCAATTTACTTTTTATTATGTGCATAATATAATCATAATTGATATACTTTACGTAAATTTAAAAATAAATTCATAAACATCAATTGAACAAAAAATTAGTTTCATTTCTTTTATAAAAAATTAATTGAATTTACGGTAGGTATTATAAATTGCGGTAAAAATATAAAAAGTTTTACTTAAAAGTTATTTAGCGCAAAACTATTTATAGCCTAGATAATGGATTTTTATATCTAAAGTTAGAAGAATAAAAGTTTTTGAAAGCTCACTTTAAACTTATACAAAATTTCCCGCTCCCTCTCCAACTTCATCTTGTATATAACGCTGTTAAGGAATGGATCAGGTGATTGTTCATTACTTAAGTAACTTTATTTCGTTTGTTTTTAGTCGTGATTAGTTAACTAAAAAATCATTAATTACACCTCATTCGTACTCTTGATTATTAATTTACTTGAAACAAAAACAATTCATATTTAAGTCGGATATTCCACGAGTGTCATTGTTGTCTTACCACACATGGACTATTTCTACTTGAAGTTAACTTTTTCTACTTAGGCTCGGTATTTTTATCCGCCTTTATTTTTTTCAACTTTTTTTCTTTCTCTAATTATGTTTTCTATTAATACAACATTGAAAAGACCTTTTTATTCGTTAATAAAAATTAAAACTTTTAATGTTATTAGAAAAATGCTATTGTTTGATAAAATTCAACGAGCGGGTAAAATCAAATTCTGTTTGTTCGTATTTTATTCTCGAGCAAATTATCCAACGATTCGAAGTGGGTGGGAACTTGACAAGATTGAAATTAATGGTTGCAATTGCCAACATTTTCTGCAGTGCGTGTATAATTTACTTCGTTCACATTATCCTTGCATATGCCTTAAACCTATTGTAGTAACTTATTTATAAACGTCAATGCAAGTCGTCGATGTAAACTATTTTCTTATTTATAACAAGTATAAATCTACGATCATATTTCACTGCTTTTTATGTCAACTAATTTTCACCTTTACTTTTAATTTATTTATAAAAAAAAATAAGATATGTAAGTTCTGCATAAGAAAACTATGAATATTAGTGTTGGAAATGTCTCGGTAGGCCAAAGCGCGCGATAAACAAATCATTAATCGCGAATGAAAAATAACGGATTCACAACAAATAGTAAATTACGGACGGTTATGATTAAATAAACAAATGGAGTGTCGATAGGCCGCTAAGCTCAGTAACTCCGCGGCACTAAAAATACATCCGCAAAAAGTCCTCCCCGACGTCCCGGGTTAAACTGTCAACACGGCATTATTCGAGGAAATAGTTTAAATATAAGCCATGCGGAATCGTTTCGCGATAATCCCGCTGGCGAGCGGCGAGAGAGAGATGCGCAGGGGCTTTGAGCTAACCATAAAATCCTTTGTTATCGAGACTTTCGGGGTTACGAGCCGAAAGGATTGATTTTCATTTAGATCAAAAGCCCGCGCTTCAAGCCCCATGACCTGGATTGCACGTGCCGAGCGTCGA
Source organism: Eurytoma adleriae (assembly GCA_900480045.1). Taxonomy (NCBI): domain Eukaryota; kingdom Metazoa; phylum Arthropoda; class Insecta; order Hymenoptera; family Eurytomidae; genus Eurytoma; species Eurytoma adleriae. The sequence continues at coordinate 112,039 of UXGC01000156.1, read as the reverse complement.
ACTTACGTTTCGCACTTGACTCGCCGTTACACGTCGCTCGTCGCCGGCGAAAAAGCGAGCTGCACTCGGGGACGATGATAAATATCGGGAAGAAAACGGGGGATCCAACTGCGACGGGAGAGCTCGAAAAATATTACTTTTTTTTCGGGGGAGTTTCGTTGTTTTCGCAGCGCTCGTAAAAATTGTTGTTGATCCTTTTTTCTTGCGTTACGTAAAATTTCGTTGAATTGGATACGAGCGCGCTGGAAGTGGTAGTAAAGTAGTGGAACGTGAAAAATTATGAATTTTTTCTTTTTATTTTATGCGCTGCGAAAGATTTGCATAAGTATACTTATAGGTTCGTTATTTGAAAATCGTTATTCACGTCGAATGAAGGTCGGGTACGAGGAAATTTATCGTTGCACCTCGTCAAAATACGATTTATCTCGAAGGATTTAGCGAATCTGGTAATAATCTTTAGCGGCTTTTATGATTTTATGCAGCGTTTTTAACTGGTATAAAATTCATATTTTGTAAGGATAAAATTGTTTCATCCACCTATAGGTACAAAAGAAGTATTGATGAATTTGAAATGTCCATTTTTCACATACTTTATAACAGTAACAAATATATTTATTCAATGAATTTATATTGAGACTTTGTATAAATAGCATAGCAGCTTTGAAACTAAAAATTCAACGAATTAATGACGTAGGGAGTACAGTCATCTGAACAAAATGAAACTATACATATATCTAGCGATATTCTAATTATATATAATTTACTCATAAAATAAAGTAGTCATAGAGGTAGAAAAATAAATGAATCACAAATGAAGTTAATTGAGCGTAACTCAAACTCTATTATATACAAATTACTTTTTGAAATGTTTTTAGAGCATTACAAATAAACCATTTGGATTTACTTCTATATTACACATAAAAAATAAGTTATATTTATACGTTTTTACCTATAGCATGAACATTTTTTCTCCGCAAAAAATATATTTTAATGTTCACTTCCGGTGGTACTTATTCGATGAATCCTCTCCAGCAAGCTTCTCCACGACTTGGCGCGTTTCACGCGTGATGAACAACAACCACGCATAAATAAATAACCGCTGGAAATACCCACGCACCGAGAGAGGAGAGTTCGCACTCCCACGGGAAAACTTTATAAAAAAAAATCGCTCCGTGCCAAAACGCTTCCCGATAGCCGCGGTTCTCGTCGATAAAATTAACGTACTTCATTCTCTCCGGGCTCTTTTTTTTTTATCCCCAACTGGAACGGGATTTCATCGAGGTCCTTTTTGCCGCGGCCTCGGAGGTCGCCCGCTGTCCTTATCGCCCGGAGAGAGGATGGGGTCGCTGATCGAATTAGAAATCGATAGCCGGGACGAATCCCATTTCGGAGGAGCGAAATCGAAAGGCAGTTTGTTGCCGGAATAGATTAGGGACGGGGTTTGCTCACCTTTTTTTTAGCTTTATCCGTCGCTCGACTGATTGATTTATTGAAATTCCCTGCCTCGGTTTGGTATTGTAAAGTCTTTCCTGGATTTTAAAACCCTTTAACGTTAATTGGTACTTTAAAAATAGTAATTTTATGTAATTTTACATTTTGTAATTATCAATCGATTGTTTTTACTAACGTACTTTATAAAAGTCTAATGATGTTCCACGAGATCATAAAAGAAATCTTAAATCCACGACTGACACTTATTAATTTATTATAACATTTACATTACTTTAGAAATGTCTTTACGGGTTGCAGATTTTTTTAATAACTTTATGAACAGCTGATTCATACACGTTTCTCAAGTGGTTCTCGCCGCAAAATACTAAGTGACTTTACCATTTCCACACGTGAAAAATGGAAATACGTACGGCGAAGGATAAAAAGCGCATTGGTCCATTAGTTCCATGATGAATTCTTCATCCCCTCCCCCGCGTGCATTGATAATCTTTCAGTGGCCCCTGCCCACTCTTCCTTCGCGCTGATGAAAAAACTTTAGGTCGACGCCTGGAATAATTCGCTTCTCAGTCTTTCCAGGTGTCAGGCTGACGGACCGCGAGGTCGATACGCGGCCCAGCTGCGATTTCATTAGAGCGCGGGATGTGACAACTTCTGCTTTTTCTGTACCTGTCGAACAGCCGACAACGAGTGACGGCTCGCGCGCATAGCGGCGCCGTTTGTTAATTGAACACCGAGGGGCGTGGAAAAAGGGAGCCGGCTCGAGTGTCAGTCATCGCGATCATTCGGGAGATAAACGATTCGTCAGAGAGATTGCACTTTAATTGACGACCAAAATGTGGGTTTTGGTTGAAAATTGTTGATCTTTTTCAAGAGAATTTGTAAATATTTTTGTAAAACTTTAATATCATTTATTATGCTATTAGCAGATAATACTTCGGCATATAATTAAATTTGCAATATTTGCGTATTGTCTTTATGTGCAAAATGAAATATCAAAATACCTGTTCATATATATATAATTTATAGTTCTCGATATTAATAAAACCTTTTATGAATTACAAATATAATTTTCCTCTCCGGATTCGAATGCATATTTTAAAACCGCGTTAATAATTTATTTATTAAAAAACATTTAGGTAATAAATTTCAATAATGAATAAAAGGACAAAATAATAACCTTTTATCCGAAACTAATAAAGATTATCGACTTTGTTCCCTTAAAACATTATTCGTACGTCCCCTCCAAACTTGTATCGTAACTAAAAAGTTGAACTTTAAGAAGCAAATATGACAAATCACAATAACCCAGCATCCAACTGGCAACTTTAATCGTCCAAAACAATCAAGTAGAAGCCTTCCAAGTGCGCTCGGCCAGACTCGCAAAAACAATCAAGTAGAAGCAGACTCGACCAGTCCAGCCTTCCACCACCCCCGCCTCAAATTTTTTGACCCCCCGCCCCCGCGTGTCTTATCACGCTCGGTTCGGGACGTCAGGTCGCGTGCGACGCATCACGTCCGGTGGGAAAATCCCGCGCGGATGCCGGGAAGAAAGCGACGAGGAGGAAAAAAAAGTCGTCGGCGGCGGCGGCGGGAAAAGTCTGGCAGGCCGCCCGGCGCGCGCACGCTATTTTTCGAGCGCGCGGCACGGCTTCGCCCCGGGAATAGCGGAAAGTAGGCCGGACTCGAGCGCGCGCGCGGCTGTATGCACGCGCGCGCGCGCCGCCTCCTTTCCCCCCCGCGTTCGGGAGTCCGCCGGCGGCGCGGGCTCGCCCTGCGCTCTGCCTTGGTACTCGGCGCGCGTGCTCCTTTGATCGATGCCCATTTTTATGGGGATTTTTCTTTTATGGATATATACAACGGGAAGCCGTGGGACGGGGTGTTGATAGGGTGATCGGCGAGCAAGTGATTTGTTACTTTTTTCGTTTCTCTCGATGATTTAGTGATAAGGGCTTATTGGGTGGGCGCGCGGCTGGATGATTTTTCGCTGTTAGTTAAGTTTAAAAATGCGTTTTATCTTTTTTGCGTTTGCGCACTTGAATTCAAGTGGTGTTGTACACTCAGTTTGATGAATCAACTTCAAATTTATAAAAATATGGATGATATTCAAATTAAATAAATTAATGTTTATTTATCTTTATAGAAGTTCATTTTTGAAATACTAAGTATGATGTTAGTACACACTATTGTTCAAAATAGCGTGCGTAAAAGGGAAAAAACCATGAACTTTAAATGTCGAAAATGCAATTTCCCACTGTTTTACTTTCGCAACTCGCCGTTGGAGCTATGCATTATTTCTAATTCTCGACGAGTAGGAAGGTTTTCATAAAATTTTTACTCGAAATCTCATGCGTCATTTCATTCTTCCAGCAAATATAAAATATAGAAACCCGATGGCAGCCTTTTACGAGGTTATCAAGGAATTTATAACTCCCCTTCCGAAGTACCGCTGTTCCACCCGTAAGTTACAAACCGTCTACCTCGCTCTTTATTAAACAATAAAGATACCGATAGATCGCAAAAAACTGCAAATGGATATATTTACAAAGGCGGCGCCGGAGATTTTTCACGGTGTCGAAATTTTTCCTCTTTTACGAGAATGTATGTGTATCTCCGATATACTTTGCACGCCGGCCGATCTTTTTCGAGCTGCAATCACTTTTGCCCGGCGGTTCCGCTCGCGCGGTACTTTAAAAAAAGAAGAGAAATAATAAAGGAAGCAAGCGGTCCGCTTTGTGCGCGGCAAAAATTTAGCCGCGAGCTCGGCTTGTTACCGTCTCTAGCCGCCGGACTCTCCATTGTTTTCCCTCGTTCAATTACGGGGAAAAAACGCTTTAACCTTCACTTCAATGATTAACTCAATGATTCTCTAGTCTTTCTTTTTCGAGCGATTTTCAAAGTTTCCTTTGTTTATGCACTTTGCTTCGCGGTAGAATATTCTATGCAGGTAAATTGAAGCAGTAAAAGAGTAGCTTTAGTTTGATACAAAGTGAAATTGACGAGCTACTATGTGGGTAATGCAAATGTTCAATTCTTTACCAAAAAAAGACTAAGCTCGTTTCAGGTGACGAAGATACTAGCACAAGTTACGCGGTTACAGCGCAAAAAAGAAACGCACGCATCGTTGATTCTCTTGAAGAAAAACACATTTCGGAAATTCCCTTAAGAAAGGATATTTTGCGATATTCCAGCACATTTCGTAGGATTTCGAAAAGTGCCTTTTTTCGTGGGCGATTTGCCAAGCGCTCATTTCTTTCTATAGTAAAACTATACTAAAAGTGTTTTTCTTCGCGGCGAAATAACCCTAAAAGTGCTCTTTTTACTAGTCTTAAATGTAAAAATATTTTTTGTACGGTTTTTCCATTTTATTCATCTGTATAGTTCCATTATTTCCCACCGTACATTTTATTATACCGCACTCTGCAATATATTTCGTATCTTCCCTCTAAAGTGGAATTAGTGAAAAAGCAATAAAATTAGTGGGAATTGCTCCACTAATCACTAAATAGTAGAGCAGTTTTCACTAATTGCCGTGGCTTTTCACCAATTCAACTTTAGACAGTTAATTATCATTCTTCCGATAATCAACTCAATCCATACTTAATTTTTTCCAGCTTCCCATCCAACATCACAGAATCAACTATTTAAAATATTTCATAATTCACCTAAATAATCGAAATAAAACTCATCACACACTATACACTCTCACTGTAAAAAAATCCCAAAATCACACAAATCGAAATCGCGAGTAAATCACTCAATTCAGCGCAAACGCGCGGACCCTCAACTCGCCGTCCACCGCTGCGCTCGCTTTAATAAGGGCCGATTTCGGTTCAGTAGGTCTGCCTATTATTCCCGCCTTGCTCGCCCCGTTTTAAAAGCGGAGGTACGGGAGGGAAGCCGGAGACAATGAAGCGCCGCCGCGCGAGGCGTCGACTCGCGCGTCTCGCCATTATGCGCGCGTCACTCGTCTTTGAACTACTTCGCCGCTTTGCGGCCGCGTCGAGAATAGCCTCCCGCGCCGCGGAAGGAGGGAATCCGCGATTTGTCGCAGGACTCGCTCGCGAGTCCCAGGGAGCGCCGCAGGAAATTACGTAGTCGGGCCGAAGTGACTGGGGCTCGCTGCTCGCGGGGACTCGAGTATAAGTTCGTACCCCGCGGGAATGGGCTTTTCGTGCCACGCGATTGACTCCTGCCTCTTGTAAATGCAGTCAGTTGCTCGGCGATTTAGTCCGTTTTTTTTTTTTTAATTAGCTTATACTGGAGTGGGGAGAGCGACGATTAATTTCAGTTCGGCGTATGATGGGTTTTATACCTTATCTTATCTTTCGAGCTTTTTTGTGTGGAGTTTATTTATTTTTACTGACAATTTTAGAAATATGTTTAATTATAATCATTATATTTTATATCAATTGATAGAGTAGAATGAATTTTCTGCATAATACAGAAATGCATTGCGAGATTATGGTAATGATTTGATAATATGACTGCAATTTAATTCAGTTAATATCAAATTCAAATAAATATAGGTCATACCTAGTTATTCACATTGCATTTCGGAAACATCCTTTGTTAACTTCATTAAAATGTAACTTCAAATCCTACACAAAATTAAATTATATCCAAAATTGTAAATTTAATTAACATTTCAATCTTATAAAAAATTTCTTTTCCACGCTCACGTATGCGTAAAGTGCAACTTTATCAACTGCATGCATAACAAAAAATAACGTTCGATACTCGTATGTACAAGTTCCATATACTTCACGACCTTCTATCAAAAACTACTAATCATCTAAAACATTATGAACTGTTATAGATTCAATTATTCACTAATATCGCATTACGCCTTTCATTGCAATAATAATATACGAGTCATTATTTTCTATTCATTACTCTTTGTTAATATCCATTACATTACACATCTTACAAAAAAAGTATAGTATACTTTTATACTTAATTAACAGAACAGACTATATCCAAACACTCTTAAATCTAAAACTAACATTAACACGATACCCTAATAAAATCCTCCGCGATGAAACGAATTAGCCACAATCGCGTGGAAGCGCGTCGATGAAACGAGATTAAAAAAGAAAAGGGAAACGAGCTTCCTAAGCGCGATAGTATACGGAAAGGGCATCTTCATTCGAGCCGCAATTAAGCGGCGCGCAAAGAAAAACGCCGAGCTCGCGCGCGCGCCACAATAATGGACTGTTAACGCAGCGCGCGAGTAGCGTCCGCGGCAATTTTCCATTAGCCCCGGCGGCGCCCCATTACGGCCCCGCTTTCGAATCGACAGCGAAAATTCCCATATCGGCGGGTAGGGTATAGCGGCGAGGCCGCGCGCGCGCACGTACCGCGCGGGGAACTGGGTCGTCTCGGGGGGGTTGACAACCGACTCTCCTTCCGGTACAGAAAACTTCGCTCGCGCGCGCACGAGGCATATCCGAGGAGGAAAAAAAAACACCATCCGATGACTTTCGTGAGTACACGTATAGAGTACCTTTTTTCCTCGGTTCTCTTGTTTGTTGGGAGGAGGCTGGCTAATATATGGGGATGGATGGGGGAAGGGGAGGTACCGTTGGATGGATGAACCGATACGTGGGGTAATGTTTTATTAACTTACGTTTTAAGTAGTAAATAGTAAATTTTGGCTTGTACAGGTTTGTGTGAAATATGCATGATCGAGAAATAATTGAAAGGCAGTGTTTGTACGTAGGGCAAATGATTATGTTAATTTGCGCGATAACCGTGCTCCATATTGCTATACACACTGACATATTTACATATTACATATTAATGCGAGCGAGCAATACGTCTCCTTTCAAACTATACCTGCAGTATTGTTCTTAATGAACCTCAATCACATTAACTGTTATAGGCATCAATTTTACATTCAATTTTCTCACGTAATGTAGCTTTTTAATTTTGTATAGCATGTTTGCTAATAACGAAAGATCGTAGATATCTGTCTCGTATTGTGCAGGAAAATGTTCTTATTTTCTGAACTAGTTTATGTATTATTTTTTATTTATATAGAAAAGATTCTAGCCTATTATTTAAATTTTACTTTATAAACATTGCAATTGTATCTTGTAAAGTTTGCTATAATTTCTTTTAACGTTTACTAGTAATCGAAGAAATTTCACTACAGTTCTATCTAAATTTTACAACTATTGCAAATTTTCCTAGAATGATAATCTGCAGGAACATTATAACTGCGCTTCTAGTTTGCTTCTTTTCTCCCCCTTTCATTATTACGAATCACAGTAGAAACGTACAAACTCTTTCGACACATATGTTTTCAATAAATTCTTTTAACCTTTCCTTCAAGTACACAGATTTATTGCTTTCAACTCGCGCGCAACATTTTCCAAGTTTCCCTATCAAACTTCACGCAATTGCCTTCACACGGTTTCTCGAAAGTCACAAAAATGTACATTAAAAATTTTAAGATACACTATACAATTCCGTCGCTTTACTAAGAGTAATGAAACACACGGCGCTAGTGCACATTACGAGCCGCCCGAAGCTCGCGTAACTCCAGAGGCAAAGACATTAGAGGCCCTCAAACTCGGTATTCCGCCGCGGCGTTTCCACAATTATTTTCCCTCTGTAGTGCCGTCTCCAGGTTGCAAACCTCATTGTCGCCCGTTCGCGCTGGCAAAGGAAGACCCTCGCGTCACGTAGCCCTATTAACGAATGAAGACGGGACTTTGCGACGCTCTCGCGAATCTTCGCGAGCGCATCGCGAGTGCAAAAAAAGAAGAGGGAGGAAAATGTTTCAAAAGAACACGCCGGCTTCTCGCTGTCGGCTGTTTATCCTTAAGCGCGCCTCTTTAAAGGCCTACAATTATTCTGCTCACTTTTTGCGCCCCCAACCGTTGACGCCCTCGCCACCCCTTTATGAAATTTTTCCCCGCATAAGCGACATTCTCGCGGTGGGCATTTGCATGCAGGTTGAAAATACGAAACTTTTTTTCAGTTGGGGCGCGCTTTCGGGTTTTCGTGGCGACGAGGATTACCTTTCTTTGCGGTTGTTTTTAACATATTAGTTCCAAGGGGTTTTATAATTTAACGGATTAGTATATAAGACATTATATTTATTTAACTTTAAATGGTTCGTTAAATAATTAAATTCATCTTACTTATGCACGAGTATAAAGCTTCCACGAAATTCAAATACTTGAAACATTCTTCATTTAATTTAACTAAATCACTCTTCTACAATTTATTAATAAAGTTCTCTTAAAAAAATGAAAGTGTACAAATAAAAACTTATTCAATTTAAAAAAAAAAATATTGTAGTGGTAAGTCGAGTCTCCTGCAGCTTTTTTTTCTTTAAACACGGCGTTCAATCTGCACTTAAAGACACTGCGGAACACTTTGCCAAAGTAGCTTCAAACCGAGAAAATGAAGTTACCCGGCGTAAAAAGGTGGCGCGCGCGCGAAAGCACTCGAAAAATCAGGCGTCGTTAAAAATTCAGCCCGATATCCACGGGCCGCGTTATCATCTCGCGCGCCCGCAAATTGCACGGGGGTGGGGGGGTTGGGGGACGCAGTCGAGTCAAGTGGCGCAATTACTCCTTTGACGCTCGGCCTGGCGCTTCTCCTTCGTCTTCGCGCGCTCACCCCGCCTCGTTCCCCCCTTTTGCTCTTGCCCTCGTCACAGCCCCGCGGCCGGCTCGAGTAGTCGCCTTTTTATAAGCCGTCCCTCAAGGATGCATCTCCTACAATTTGCGATTGTACGTTGTTTGTAGCTTTGCTTGTGCTACAGTCGAAAAAGATTTTTCAATTTTTTTCGAATTAGAAATTACCGAGGGTTTATAAAAAAGTGCTGATGAAAGCAGTTTGTTTTTATGAATTCATCTTTTTAATTTATTTATTGTTTTATATAGGTAGTAGAGAATTATTTTGTTAATAAACAAAGTTATAATTTTCATAAAAATACTCTATTTTTCGTTCATTTTTAAAAATTGAATCAATTACCCTTTGTACCTCTTTCAACAGTAAAAATAATTCAATTTTTTCACTTAAGGCTTATATTGCCAAGATAGTATTTGAGGAAAATGCGGTTAAACCGACGGATCGATCAACTCGACAACAAATTTTACCGAGTCGCTGATGGCTATTGTCGCGGTGCGAACGTGTAATCGGCAATTACCGCTTCAAGCTACTGTTTGCATTTCTCTTCGTAGGAACCCGCTGAATTTTTAATGAATCGGCCATTCACGGAAATATGAGAATAGCTTACTTAACTTAATTGAACTTTTTCCTTCATGATTTATTCAGCCCGGAAATTTTGCTCACGGTAACCTCTATAAATTGTTAAAAAAATAATTTTTTTCACGCAAATCTCGCAAAATATCCTTTCTTTGCGGAAATCCATAATCCTATATAATCCTTCCTCGCAACCTTGTGAAATCTGCTACTCCTTTTTGCGGCCAGCAAGTTTTCACCGTCAAATTGAAACGACCTTCTTTCGTTAGCACCGACGATATCAAGAATCACCAGTGCACCTCCTAAAATCACCATAGGCCAATCCACGAGAAAATAATCGCACTGGAGCGTCGCAATTTCCCCGGCGCATTAACGACCGGCGGACGCGCTATAAGCCGCGAGGCAGCATCGGGTCGTCGTCCGTTGGAAAAACAGCGCGCACACGCGTTAGCCCGGCGCGCGCGCGAGTGAAAATCAAATGGACGCGCTCGGCGGCGTCGCCGGGGCGAGCGAGACATTGACGCAATAAAAGTCGATTGATCGGCGGCGGCGAGGGTGAGCCGCGGAGGAGCGCAGCGCCGGCCAACCCTGTCGCGAGCCTGTCCTCCGCTTCTTTTTTTTTTCGCCTTTTTTCATTAGGGTAATCAAAGGGCCGGCTACGGAGGGAAGCCCGTCTTTTGCGCCCATTAGAGGCCGATTGATAACGAGGAGCGCGCGTCGCGTCTCTTGAATAATGGCCGGCGATTCCTTTCTCTCTCTCTTCTTTTTCGTGACGGCTGACGTCAGGAGGACGTCGGGGACGAGCCGCTCTTCCGCGAATCAATTATTTTAGCGACGTAATGGATAGGAACTGACGAGGGACCCTTTTTTTTAAATTTTATAATAGTGAGAGGGATCAGCGTGCACGCGTGGGTGCAAGTATCAGATCATATGCTGAATGGTGATGTAAAATACATCTAAATATAGAGGCGTATAAAATAAAATTTTAGTAGATAGATAAGATATTCTAATTTAAAAAGGGAACGATATGTAAAAATTTTGTTTTTAATTTCATGTTTATTAACAAAAATATCGAGTGTTGACAAAGTGTCGTCACTATAGGGTAGTATATAAATACATAGTGTAGCATCGTGACGTCGCTGAAAAAAATATGAATAGTTGTATAATAAAAGTAAAAAACTATACGTAATAGCTGTTACAGGTTATATAATATCATTTTTAGGTGTATAAAAAATTTTTCAAGAATCGATTTTTATGATGATAGCGATTGTTCGTGTTCACGTACGACTTTTTTTTCAGCGTACATTACTTTTTACTTTTTTGGAGCGACTCACATTAAGAAACTTTCTCTTTAAATACGTTACTAAAAAGTTACTTAAAAGTCAGTTATCTATAAAATTTAAGAAATTATCATGGGATCCATAAAAATTTCGTCAATATAAAACTTCTTCGAGCAGCAAATGCGTTGGCGAGGTCGCGCTCGTGTGTGCACGCGTGTATGTGTTTAGTTGCGAAAGACGGATCAATTTCGTCGAGCTTTGACTTCGGCAATTTGCGCCGTTCCAGTGTTGCCTCAGCCTAAACAGACCCTCGCCTAATGAGCCCTAGAGACTTAGTCGTCTTCCGAATTTCGCCTCGAACTAGCCTCGAGGTCCCTCGAAATTCATCGTCGCTCGTGACACATTTTAATGCGAAAACGCCCCGCACAAACTGTGGCACTCGAACATTTTTTTCGTTTTTTTTTAATGGAACGTAAAATGGGTACACCGGAAGTCGAAAAAAGCAGGGCCATCAATTGCGGAGACACACAGTGCGCGATACAGAGCGGCGCTGACGCAATCGCCTTTTGAGCGAGAAAAAATTCCTCTCGGTCGTTTTCTCGCGCTTGATGTATTTCCGAAACGACGCGGCGATTCGCTCGCGGCTAATCGCGCGCGGTTTAAGCTGAATCGCAGGTTGGAGATAAAAACTTTTCAGATTTATTGGAAAAGTGGTGAAAAAGTTTTAATGGTAAAAACGTCGATGAAATTAAAATATCTTTACTCTATTTTCGCGCAAAGGTTACCCAAGACTATCTATAAACTTAATCCAGCTTATTTTCAAACTGGACATTGTTTAGAGTCAACGACGAAGGTGTGTCTTTATTTTAACAATTTTCATTCTCGAAGGCGTGAAAAATAATTTTCTTAAAAATACTAAAAGTTTTATGAAGTTCATATGTATGCATCACTTCTTTCATTTTAACTACATACCTATATATACTACACAGGTATAAATGATTAAAATAAATTACGAAACGAAGTGGTGCTAAGCGAGTTTTAATCGCATCGGCAAACGAATCTAAAAAAGTCGACAAATATGGTAAAATGTTAAAATAAGCATTACCCGACGGGCACTTGGGGCGATTGGAAAAATACCGTACACACGTATAGCGGGACGACGGAGTGTCTCGGCATTGTGTACACTGGTGGGTTTTCCGTCTCGCCGTCTCGCTCCCTCGTTCCCTGGGCTTTTCTGCGCCTCGGCCAGTAGTCTCGGCGCGAGACGACCTGGGACTTTGAAGTGGAGGTCCGCCTATATTTAGTGCGCCTAAATTCCCGCGCTCCGGTGCGCGCGCGCCGCCGGGAGAAAGGAGCGTGAAAAAATTTCCATTTGCGCGGGATGATCGCACGTACTTTACGCGCCGTGGGATATTGCGCTTTTCCCCGCCCGCCTCTTTCCCCGCTCGTTGCTGCGTTTTTCTTTTTTCGTTTTTTTTCTCGCCTGCAGGCTGATCTTTTTTTTTTAAATCCGCAATTTTTTATTTTCATTCGTGAAGTTTTGTACGACTTTTTTTGGTAATTACGACGAGTAGGGTTGGTACGAGCGGGTGATTTTAAATTATGATAAAAAGTAGATTTGTTTTCATAGTTGGATGCGATGTTTACGTTTTAGTTTATTTCATTAGTACGATTATTAATTGTGAAGGGTTTGGTTTACGGCCTTCAGCTTTATGTATTTATGTAAATTAAATTTGAATAAAGCGGAATGAACTCGATTACATTCAAAGTTTTTATCATAAAAATTAAATGTTATGCTGCGTGACCTGAAATGAAATTTTGTTAATTTACATTGAATAATAATAAATGTGTATAACATAAGCATACTTTTAGTTTTCTGTTCTTTACTTTAGAAATACAGTGTGAATATTTGCTTAATAATTTGATGTTACGAAAAACTGATTCAATTACGAACCAAACGTACAAACGTACAAACAAAACGTAAAACGAGAACGAGTCATATGAATCGGATATATTTTACTTTAAAAAATTTTAAAATCTAATTGGAAGATTTTATTTGAAATAAAAATCCTACAGTACAATAATATCTACTTTTAAAAGGAATTCCTTCTCCAATTATTTTTCTTTTTTAATACATAATGAAAATACGAATTAACATGGAAATTTAAAATAAATAATTTCTTGTTTTACATTCGAATTAGTTTTCTTGATCTAATTTTCTGTTTCGTCAATATTTTATTTACCATTACCGACCTATTTCTTTCAAGTAATCTATTATAATTTATGATTCATCATAATTTGTAATTCAATTTAAATATTGACGTTATTTATGGCACAGTGCCATACAATCGATGACAGGAAAGTACACAAAAATGCGCATTTATTAATAAACTTCAAAGTGCGCAGTACCAGAAAAAATGTAAAAGCTTCATTTGCAATTCGTACAATAATAAAAGTTGAAATCACCTCAATTTGAGAATCGGCATTCCTTTTTAGCCGATAAATCCCCGAGATTTTCGAAACACTTAAAGTTCAGGGCAGATACTCGCTCTCTAGGTCAAGAATTATCACAGCAAACAGTTTAGCGGCGGGGCTCGCGCGCGCGGCCGCATCGAAATTCAAATCTGACCCACTTTTATCGGGAAAAGCTGGCGCGGCCCTTCGCCGATTACGCCCATTAAAAAGTTGCTTCTACCAGGTGTAAATCACCGACGCGCGTCCAAAAAATTTTCTCCCATAATTTCTCAGCGCGCGACAAAAAAAAGATTGAACTTTCGGCGATATATCCCCCTCCTCCGCTGATCCCCCACCCCATTTTCTTCTTGTTTTTGTCTTCGGCGTCATACAGCCGAGCCCCGGCGAGCCGCTCGTCCCTTCGCTTATTTATCGATTTTCTCTTTATTATGACTTACTCCGCCGACGAGGGTTAATTTTTCTTCGTTTCGCCCGACGAAGTTCCCTGTACACCTATACGCGCGGCCCATTATTTTCATTCGCGCGCTTACGTACTGTTTCACATTTGTATCATCGCCATATCCTGAGGGATGGTTTGACGTATTGATATATTTTTTTTAAGTGCATAGAGAAAACTGTAGCTTTTTCTGAAGCAAGGGCAAACTTGAAAAATCACAAAACCTACTACAGTAACTAGTTTTTATTTATTTATAGTAAATTTTACTATATTTTTATGATAAAATTGATTGGTCACTAAACAAATTTTCATAATTTGCCCACATTTTAACAAAGTCAGATTACAGAAATTTTTATGCTTTTATCTACAAGGAGATTTTTAATTTTTATTCAAAAAAGAATACAGAAAAATATGTTACAGTAAAAATTTTTCATTATAATTTGGTCACTTTTCTAGTTTAAAGATTTTGCGTAGTGACATCATAGATAAATACACATACATCTAAATATCATTAAAACACAAGGCAATTTTAAATCAATTTTTTTTCTCATTTACCTTCTGCGGAAGAGCCGATGGGAAAAAAATAATATCAAGAGCCCAGCATCGTCGCTTTATTCGCGAAGTGGATGAATGTTCCTCGGCTGAATTAATAGACAATAGGGCGGCGGAAAGTTATTGACTAATTCCCTCGCTTTTCTGTCTCGGCGTCACCTTTACAATGTCGAGTGACTCTCTTGGAAAATCGTTCCTCTCCATCTACTCTTTTTTTTTTCCTCTCTTCTCTCCTGCAAGGGGACCTTCGCGTGCGGTTAACAAAAAAAAAAGAGAGAAAAGAAGTTCGAGACCTGTACTAAATATCAATACAAGTGAAGGAGCTACGGACTTTCCTTGAGATTCTTTTATACAGTTACGAAATGGAAGGCGGTTTATCAATTTAATATCAAAATTGGATCGCGAGGGTCGGAGGAAACTTTTTTACGTGACGCAGTTTCAACATTTCGGGCGAATTCTCCTTTTCAATTGAATTTATTTTCTTTTATTATGTGCTGGTCGACGAGGAAAATGTAATTTTTAGAGGGTAATACTTTGATCTATCTTTCTTAGCCTTGGCTATTTTACATAAAACTTGCTTTTTTGTAAAAATACAAAAGAACATTCGAGTCTTATCACATGTAAAAATGTCAAGTTTACTATGTAGAAACTTGCGAATGTTTAATTTCAATTTGTTAAAATATATTTTATAAAAAAATCTAATGTCTCACTTCGCATTTTCGGGAAAGTAGTACGAAGAATAAGTTGAAGTTGGATGGGAAATGAAAGGAAGAAAATTGAAAAAAGTTTCCGGAAGTATATTGAGCAAGACCGGAAGTGAAGCGAAGTGAATCAGAAGTGGCCTAAAAACGAACAAATAACTAATTGAAAATTTTCCGGCTTTCGTGAAATTGGGATACCATACTGTTTTCTGTCTCTTCTTATCTTGCCGCTATAGATGGTATCTTTATTCCCCTCTGGAAATTTTATAACCTATATATCTGTCTTATTAGTACTTCACTCTAATCAATGATATACACGATATAGTAATTTATTTAAAACGCTCTTGTATTTTTAATCTTATTTTGTAAAATCTCAATTTCTCTCATATTTCGAAAGAGTAGAAATCTTCTCGATTCGAATTAATCAATCGAGGTTAGAATTGCTCAATTTTTTCTGAAATACAATGATTTTTTACTCCAATAGAGTGATTTTTCGGAGGATATTTTGCTATTCACTCCACGAAGCCTCGAATTAAAAAGAATCTATATCATCTGTCCACTAAATGCCACCGCGATCAATAACAATCTAGTGAAGTTTCTTCATAAAACCGCCAAAGTTTTTCATTCCCGTGTGTCAGAAACAAATAAAAATCCCCTACATCGCATCCCATTAAACCACCGGTACGCTCCCAACGATGCATTCGCGTATTAAACGTGATCATCGCGTCTCTTCCTTTCATTTCGTTGCAAGCGTGACGACACGAATAAGTATCGATCGCTCCGTCAGCTGAAAACCGTTCCGAAAACGTTAAAACACCAGTCCTAAGAAACATCAATCCACGAGAAAAAAAATGACCTCGGTGCTAAAATTGAATTACCACCTAATCAAACGAAAAAATCCACCGTCGTTAGCACGTCGTGTCCAGTCCAACGGGAACGCGGCGTGCCACCCGTATCGAGCGACTTCACCCTTTCTTCTGGCCGGGAAGTGGGGGGCGGGGGATAGTGGCTCGTTCGTTACGCTCTTTCGCAGCGTAACTTCGGAATCCGGAGCACGCCGAGGTCGTGTGAAATATGCGTGCGCAGTCGGACCTCCCCCACCCCCGCAGCGCTGGTGGGGGAGACGCGACGAGAGTCTTGGCCTTGTTACGAACGTCGACCCGTCCGCGCAGTTGCGAATGCGAGGAGTAAAAAATTGGAGAGAACGACGTCCCTTCCCCTGTTTTTTTCAAAGCCGGTGTCGCGCGACACGAAGTTTCGGGGGGTGCGCGGATTCGTAAGCCGCGTGGTGCATGAAGGTTCAAGGAAGAGCCCGGCTACGAGCTCGAAGCGGCTCATTTAATTAAGAAAGTTACATGCCGCGGATACATTAAAGCGGCGGAGATTATATCTTTAATTAAAAATTCCTCTTTTTTTGGTAGCGCGACTCAATTAGAGGTGCATTAAGGGTGTAAGTTCGAATGTAATTTTTGTTGGTTTGTGTATTTATGAATGATAATAGTTTATTTAAAACTAAGACTGATAACGACTACTTATATCACAATATGAAACGATAATCTAAATTTTTTATTGAAGTTATTGTTAGATAAATATATTTTATGAGTAGAAAATTTTATTAAACATTTATTTTCTAAAATATGGTATGAATTTTTTTACATTCGTGAAAGTGGTACAAGCTAGTAACTTGATTTTAAAAATAATTATTGTTACATTTTGAAAAGAAGTAAGAAAATTGCATACTCTACTGAATGAGTTAAATCACTGGAATTGTACATTGTCAACATTTTTTAACAATTCTGAGCAACTTTTCATATTTCATGAAGATTAAACTTTCTCATATTGCAGGCAGTCACAGTATACTTCCCTTTTCAAGCCAAGATTTTTACCCCATTTACTGACCTATATATGCAATTCATGTAATATGTAAGGAGTTCATACCAATAATTACAATATTTAATTTTCTTTTTCTCAAATATGTGCACTCTAATCATTGCGTTTTTTATAGCTACATTACAAAAAATGCAAATGTCATTATTTCACATATGCAGTTCATTTAATAAATAAAGCAGCAAATTAAAAATTATTTCCAAACTTAATCGTTTTTTCATCTCATTATACATACAAAACTTAATGCCCGTCGTTAAAACGGCTATTACGTCGTCAGCGTACATAAGCACAACGGCGCGAGCAGTCGCGGGAAATTCAAAACGGCGCGTGCGCGGTCGATTGCTCGCTTTGGACGAATTTCCCAGTGGGGCTGTGTGCGCGCCACCTCATCATTTCCCCGCACGTGAATACCTAATTAAACTTTTAAAGCGCCCGCGCGGCTTGCAAGCTCACGCGACGCGCTCGGGGAAATTTCGCGGTGCCACGAAAAATGGGACTGTCTCGCCCGCTCGGAATTAGGCCGGCGACATTTTTTAAACGGCTAAACGTCCGCTCGAGCGATGCCTTCAAATTAAGCGTTACGCGCGGCACGGTTTCGTGGTGAAAAAGTTGACCTTGCCGACGCGGCCGTTACGGTTATCATTATTTGACCTGGTGCGGATTATGTGCGGTGTCCACGTAGCGTTAAAGTTCAGGTCAATAAAGCGAATGAAATTCAAATGTGGAACGTGCTACGTGGTTGATGAGGTCAAGTTTTCAAAAAGAAGCGCATGAGTGAAATTGAATTTTTTTTTGTTAAAACAACATTGATATTAAAATAAACATTTTTTGAAAATTATTGAGGAAAATCATTATTTTTTACTGTTTTCTTTTAAACGATGAGTCAATTTTTATTGAAATTTTTCATCTTTGTATTATACAAAGCAGTAATATACTTTTTTATTATTTCGCGTGAACGAATAAATGTTTGTTTACATCGAATGCACAGAAAAAGTAATTGAAAGGAACGAGATCGATGTAGAGCGATTTGTATTATTCGAAAGAATCTCCGTGCATTCCATTCAGAAATGTTATTTAAAAACAGCAACCTTTCATTGATAGCCGTGGGAATGAGCGAAAAAAGTGGCATTGTAAGGATTGAATGGCTACGTTTTACGATTGGCGCGCGGTATAGTTAGGGCATTTGCAATCTCGGAACAACTTTACTGCGCTGAATTAATCAAAGTTTTCTGCAAGTCACAATAAAACTTTTGCGCGCACGCCGGGTGTGTGTGCGGTAACTTCGTGCAATAGGGAGAGAATCGGAATGACCGTATAGGCTGCCTTTAAAAGCTCCGGCCAAAAAACGGACCTTCCAAAGGCATTCCCGATTATTTTCGCGCGGTGAAAATAAATGGAGCGTTTTTTTCGGCGCGGAAACGAACAAAAGAAAATTTTTTCTATACGCGCGCAGCTACAAATTGGCCGTATCATCTGGACGCTAGCGCAAATACGAAGAGCTTCAGATCCACGTAGTTCAAACTTTTAAACTTTCAAGAGGATGTGAAAGAATCTTAGTGCTCTATTTTACGAGAATCCAAACTCTGCGTTGAACTTACTTATAAAACCTGTTAACTTTGCTGGGATAGGGAACTGTCAGATTTTTTGTTTAACTTTCGTATTTTGTCTAAACGATTAGACGTTGCCAAATGTAGACAAATTCAATTGTTTAAGGAAATCATTTGGGTGATTCATTTATAGATTTCTTATATAATACAGTTACATGATAATTGCGACAGAAATGCTGGCATTTTTAAATGAAAATTTTAATGAAAACTTTAGCGTCAGTAGAAATGACCAGTTATGGTCAGACATCATAGTAGTTTGCTTTATTCGTAGTTTTACTGAAATGATTACAAAATACTACATTCATGCCTGCGGGCCTCAAATTGTACATTAATATGGGCATACGATCTTGCAATTTATAATAAACTAATAACCGAATAAACAATGATAAATAATAAAAAAATGTGTTTTAATTTTGCAGGACGGCGCAGAGGTGTGGCTCGTTGGTGGCGAGCGTTTTCGCGGGCAGGCCGTAGCATGCTTTGGCTGGGGCCGGACACAAGCGGCGGCGGCGGCGGTGGCGGTGGCGGCGGCGGTGACGACCTCGGCGGCGGCACTAGGCGCGTCGGCGTGGCGGAGCTCCCCGACTCGGCGGCCCTGAGGCAGCGGGGCGCGACGCGCGGCAGGAGGCGCCGCACACGTGGGCGGAGGCGCCGGAGGAGGGGGAGGAGGGGGGCGGCGGTGCTGGTGGTGGGGGCGGGCTCGGCGGCGGCCGCCGAGGCCGACGACCGATGAGCGCGGGGACCGACGCCGTCGCCGCCGGCGGTGGCGGCGGCGGCCTGGGCCCCGGTGACGGGCTGGCCGTCCAGCCGAACGGGGCCGGCGGCGGCCTGGCAGCGCCGCCCCCGAGCACCACCGGCGGCCAGACCGCCGCCGGGCTGAAGGGGGCCGGCGGGCAGTCGGCGGCCGCCGGCCAGGGCGCGACCGCCGCGCCGCCGAAGAGGCCCGCCAGGCGGGGCGGCAAGCCGCAGCCGGACCGGCCGCAGCGGGCCCTCCTGTGCCTGACCGTCAAGAACCCGCTGCGCAAGCTCTGCATCGACATCGTCGAATGGAAGTATCCTTTTTTTAATGAGCGCGGCCGTTTCGGAGATGATTTGCTTAAAATACTGTGTATGAAGCAATCAGTCGAGTGTAAAAATTACAACTTGATTCGGGCTTTATGGTATATTGTCTACCTAGGGCGTAAAGAGGATCTTTTTAGACCAAGTCTGATCTCTTCAGGACGAGTCAGTGCAAGCCAAAGTAAAGGGAAGTATTGCAAGCACGCGAGGTCAAAAAGATCCGCTAGGCCTAGATACACGCAATATTTTCTGCTCAATTTTAGGTTGAACAAAATGCAAATATTTACATTATACAGCTAGTGCACAAAGCAGGCAATACTCTCACGGGTCATGTTTGTCTTCCGAGTGTAACGTGCTCGTGCACTAGTTTTATTCCTTGACATCCGATGGGTAGAATATGGAAAAAAGATAAAATACGATGATAAAAAACTTGTCGATTGTTTTTCAATTTTCTGTCAGATGAATATAACTTCATTCTATTTTCCATTTGTTTTTCTTGTATCAGATACTTTATTTAAGTACAATGACTTTCGAGTTTTGTGCAGTCGTAAACAATTATTTTTTATATTTATATTACATAAGGTAAAAAGTTCGAACATTTTTAAGTAGTAATAGTCAGGATATGGGTAGACGTGTTTCTAATGATTGTATAAACTATAATTACAAAATTGCAATTTGTAGAAACAGCATTAACGTACGTTTTCCTTAACAAAGAAATGCAATCAGACCTTTTGAATGGCTCATCTTAATGACGATCTTCGCGAATTGCGTCGCACTCGCCGTTTACACTCCCTATCCCTTCGGAGATTCCAATTACACCAACGCGTGCCTGGTAAGTCACATTTTTTCATTCAGCTAATTATACGTCCACTCGTAATTATAAAATAAATTCATCGTTTTAGCATACTTAATTGTCGATTTTAAAAATTTTATTATTCAATTATTAAACAAGGTAATGGGTGTTCGTTTAATAAGGTCATTAGTTTTTTTACATTGTTTGAAATGAAATTTTGCATTTACGGCTTGTATTTATCGATCATTTCATTTACGAATAATGGCCGTTTCATTGAATAAACAAATATCAAAGAAACTAAAGCGAAAGTGGTACTTTATTTTAATTTTTAACTGCTGACAGTGAATGAACTTATAGCGTTTTTTGCAAAAAGACTTTATAAGCTACGCGAAGTAAAATCACAATAAAAATGACTAAAGCGAGAATAATAACTCTCAATTTAAAAAATATTTATATTCAAATTTAACTCAATTTTTCAGCGTATCCTAGTTTCAATAAAAACTTCAGTAATTTTCAATGGATCTCTCTACCTACTGCATTTTAAACATAAAAAACTATTTATAAACAAAATTTAACAAATGCAATAATCATTGACCTCCCGCGAAAACCCTCATAAATTAATTTGAATACCATCCAGCGAAATGACGTCCGCCAGCCTCGTTAAAACGCGCAAACCCTCTCTGCGAAGAAACAACAATCAGGTCGAAGCGAACCGCAACGACCAATCCAACATACTCCACAAACAAATCGAGTATCCCGAGCGAAGAAAAAAAATGCCCCGCGTACATCGTCGAGTTGATAATCGGTGCCATTGACATCGGGGAGGGGAGAGAGTGCGTTCGCACGTCGGAAATAAACGCGCGATTAGCGCCGATTAAAGGACGGCCGGGGAGAGGCCGAAATAGCCGCGTGGCCGAACGAAAAAAAAAAAAACAAGAGGAGGAGGAAGGAAGGGGGGAGCAGCACGTGGACGCATGCCGCGCCGTCACGTGTGGCATCGATCCGTCGGCTCCGATAACGCCTCCATTGTCTTGGCCCGGCGCGGCTCCTAACGAAGGGCTGTGCTCGGATGCGGGTCGGGTGCGCTGCTCGTACCGAAAGAAAAGCGCTGGGAAAGTTCACGATCTTTTTGAGTTTAAATTGTATAATTTGTTTAAAATAATTTGGATTGAAGGGCGAGAAATTACAAATGACGTATTTAGTACAATGGGATTTTCGGTTTTGAGACTGTATTTCAGAGGTTCCTGGTTGAAATGTGAAACTTTAATTATATGCTGGTATATAAAAGTAAATATTTCAAGCACCATGATAAATGTGGGCGATTTAAGGTAGTTCTAACACTCAGGCACGTGCAGCTAAGGGTGCTTACGAAGGCTCGAACATATGTTTTTACGATTTTACGATTCGAAGCTCAGTATGTACAATTAATGAACAAGTGTACACGTCAGAATCTTAAATTACGATTAAAAGTAGATTCAAGAACTCCCGGCTTCACGGAGATTTTGTTCGATCGTGTTTTTGTAATTTTTCAGTTTTAATGACTCGTAAATTATAAATGACCTTACAGCTTTAAAAGCGAATTCAATTTTATTTCTTTATCTTAAAGGCATAATTTATATGAAAGTAAAAATAGAACAAATGTAGAAAGGCGCTGTAAGAATATATACAGAAAAACGCTGATTTCGATTAATTTTTTCTAAATTTTCTGTTAAGCTTGAAATTAAATTTTTTCAATTAAATAATTTTGTTAAACGGCGGCTCGACTTTTAATAAAACATTTAGTTTCTAATTAAGTAGACAAATTCTTACCGTCCATCCTTGAAATTTAAACTAGTGAAAAATTAATTGAACTGAAATCAACTAATTAATGATTAATAGAGCACGTTTCATTAACTTAAGTTTTTCATTTATTCAACTTTACAGAGATATGAATAATTCGAATACTACATGCAACTGATAAAACGGACTAGTTTCCTCCGATAGAAGTAATTGAAAAACACGTGAAAATTCATCCATCAGTATAATAATCCGCTAACAAATTGATTTCGGCCCCTCGCTCACTTTACTCCTTCGCCAGCGCCAGAATCCCATTAATAATGCAACGACACCGCAGCGATGGGGTGCCTTATCCCGATTTATCGAAAAATAATCCGCGACTCATTAGGCGCGTCGCCGTGAAATATTCGCGCCGATCAAACGAGATCGTCGCTCGAATCCCCTCAATTACCACCGAGAACCATCGACGCGTCGCGTCGAGTCGTGTATATATAGGTACGCGAGTGCGACACTCGCGGCTACTTTCCGTCGAATCGTTGTCCCCGTTAAAAGGGCCCCGCCGCGCAAAGGTTCGCTCGATATTCTCGAAACGGGTCGCAAGATTCGCGCGCGGCGAAATCGAGTTTGTATCTTAATTAAGTCGAACGCATCGGTTTCCGACCGGCGTGAAGAGTCAGCGATTTTCGTCGAGACGCGAATTCTACGGAGATTTTTCAATCGTATCGCTGGCGAACTGAGTAGAACTGGATGGTTATCGAATTTCCACATTTATGAGGATTATTTTATTTATGGCGGGAAAAGCTTCTCTCGCTCGCTCTTTTTCTCTCTCTCATGTTGTTTAATGCGAAGTGAAATTTTTTGTGTGATTGAAAATTACAAAAGTTTAAGGAAGCACGAAACTGTGACCTGTAATTTCGGCTACACCTTGTAACCTTCTAATCTGAAAAAGTTATGAAAAGGATATATATCAAGGATATTTTAGGATACTTTATCAATCTTCGGTCTCCAAAATTTGATGTGTGCTTATTGAAAGATATCGTATTGAACCTAATAAAAATCTCGAATTTGAAGATTACCGTTATATGACGCTTGCTCTCATTGCAGGAAAAAATCGAGTACTTCTTCCTGGTGGTATTCACGGCCGAGTGCGTGATGAAGATAATAGCGTACGGCTTCGTGGCGCACCAGGGCGCGTATTTGCGCAACGGATGGAATCTCCTCGATTTCACGATCGTCGTGATCGGGTAAGTCATTCCCCCTCCTCTCACTATCTCTCTCTCTCTCCCTCTCTCTCTCTCTCTAGCCTGCTCTTAACCCACATCGCGCCGCGGCGAAAACACACCGAACAAAGGAGCCGCCACCCTACAGTTTCTCTTTGACAAAAAAAACCGCGAGTGATCGATGCCACTTTTGTTAATAATGCACTCGAGCCGGAGGTAAAGACGCGGCGAATACCTCCTTTTTATTTTCACCGCGGCGCGGTGCGCGTTTCCAAAAAGCCGTAACGTCGTTCCCTCCATTATGGAGATTCTCGTGAATGGAGCGGGTAGATAGAGAAGAAGGAGGGATGATCGCGCGGTTGATAACGCGATCAAAGTTGTACTTTATGCGAAAATTTTTCCGGGAATGCTGTAGAGTGCGGCGTATAATAATCGAGCGATTAATTTTGTTAGACTGTTGAATTTTAATGATCCAGGGTATTTCGTTAAATGTTAATTAACTGCTGATTGATTTTCAAAGAGTTATTGTTTATTTAATTCGTTTTTATGACAAATTTTTCATCGTTTGCTTATTTATATCAATTAAATTTGAATCCTCTCTCTATCAATTCACTGAGATTTAATTAAATTATTTAATTAATAATTTCATTGAATACTTCAAATCAATTCCTTCTCGTCATATATTTCCACAATAAACATCCAATTATTAATGAAAAAGCAAAACAACTTTCCAAGAAAAACCCTGCAATTTAATCACTACTGTAAAAACTCTTCCTTAATTCCTAATCAGATGCTTATTTCTACATTCTTAAAATAAAGTCCCCAAATAATAACTAATTTATTCATCGATTAAAAAAAGTATCCATCCAAGGGCAAGGGTCAAGCACACAGGGACTGGGATTTCAAGGGGTACAGAAGTAATCGAGCCTCTTGGTCTGTTTCAGAATGATCAGCACGGTGCTGACGATCTTCATGAAGGAGGGTTTCGACGTCAAGGCACTCAGGGCCTTCCGAGTACTCCGACCTCTCAGGCTCGTCTCGGGTGTGCCAAGTGAGTTGAGGAACTGAAGCTCCATTATACGTAGGCGCTCGGCCCTACTCGCACACGTATACCTATACTCCACCGATTGCTGGCGTATTGGTGATCGTTAAAATCGATGAGAACACGTCGACGATTTCGAATGCATCTTTTCTTTATCAACGTCATGTTAATGTTTTATTCATTACTCATATTTCATTCGCGAATTAAGAATATTATAATTTGAACGTGTGCGAATATTTTATCTTCCAATTTTTAACGCAAAAGGATAATTTAAAAAAGATGTTCGTTACGAGAGAAGCAGAAAAGCTTTTTAGAATCCATCAGATAAAATATGTTTTTCCTCTTCTCCATTCATCGAGTAAACCACCTTACGGTGACATCATAATCATAATACATCAATTTAACTTATCTATCGATCTGAATTGGAATGAAAAGATTACTCTTCAAAATTCTATCCGATGGATCTAACGCAATTTGTTCATGGAATCTTCTTTATGTCTATAATAATTCATAGCCGCCCTTGAAAATTACTAACAGCAATGATTGATTTTTCTTTAGAAATAAATTCAGATTATTAAAATAAACTATACCTATAGATAATTAAAAAAAAAAGTATGTTAACTTTATTCACTTAAAAAAAAACATTGCAATGTTACCAGGTCTCCAGGTGGTCTTGAACTCGATCCTGCGGGCTATGGTGCCGCTGTTGCACATCGCCCTCCTCGTCATCTTCGTCATCATCATCTACGCCATCATCGGTCTCGAGCTCTTCTCCGGCAAACTACACAACACCTGCTGGAACAATGTCACGGGTGAGCCGTCGCACATTTTTTTCGAAAAATATTGAAAATTTTCAAAGCCGAGGCGGCGGGTGCGTATATAGTGCAGATGATTGGCATCGAATGCCGTGAGTCATTGAAAAGCTTTTGAACTAGTTTACTAAATAAACACCGGTGACTCCGCTTTTGAGACTCATGCCCGGTTTTCCACGAAATCTCGAAGGATGGGACATTTTTAAGCTTGCGAGAATCGGGATTTATTGTTAGTGAGTAAGCATTTTTGCCGTTAAGTGGAGAAAGCCGAGTTTGGTAAGACATGCTAATTCTAACTTTTTTAGCACAGTTGCGTTAAAATCATTTTGTTCATCGGGAATTTTAATGGATAGACGAATAGATAATATGTTAATAAACGTTAAACTTTATTATTAGAAATATTAAATATCTTGTCTATTACTTGCTCTTGAGGCGCAACTTGATTCGATGCCGCAACTTCACTTTATGTGGTTAAATTAATATAATAAAATATATGCACAAAAATGTTCAATGTTAAAATTAAAATTAAAATTCCAGGTGAAATGTGGGAGGATCCGCACCCGTGCGGCGTGAGCGGCTTCCAGTGCCAGTCGTTGGGCAAGGACTGGCACTGCGACGATAAGCGCTACTGGGACGGGCCGAACCACGGCATCACGAACTTCGACAACTTCGGCCTCGCCATGCTCACCGTCTTCCAGTGCGTCACCCTCGAGGGCTGGACCGACGTTCTTTACGCCGTGAGTCCTGTGTAGCGCGCCGCCCCCGCGCGCCAAAGAGCCCGGCCCCGAGTTACCGCGACGCTAAACGAATTTATCGAGCTAATGGCTTTGAGTATCGGTATCGTCCGTATAAAGCACCGGCGGATCACTAATTAACGGGAATCGATCGACCTTTTTTCGTGTAACAGTCGGAAATCGAAGGATAGATTTTCATTTTCATGTTATTAGATATAGAACACGGAAAGAAGTTTATTAATATATTAAAGAATAGTTTTTCATTCCAGATAGTTTTTAATTAATGACTGCAAAATTTATATCAGCTGTTACAGAACTATTTTCGATAAAAGGTAGTAGCACAATTCACATGAAATGTGCCAGTATTTGCTGAAAAAAATCTGAAATAAACTTTTCTTTGATAATAAAAATTAAATCTTTTTTGTCATTAATGTCGACAATGCGTATGTAAACTTACAATCTCTTTGTTCTATCTTTGTTATTTTGATCTTTCTGTGAAATGAATAAGATGAAAATCCTTGTTAAATGTTGATAATTATCTTTTTAAAACACTAACTAAAAATATTTTATTAAAATAATTGCGTAGATCGAAGATGCAATGGGGAGCACTTGGCAATGGGTCTACTTCGTGTCTTTGGTCATCCTGGGTGCGTTTTTCGTCATGAATCTAATTCTCGGAGTGTTGTCTGGGTAAGTCGATTATCGTTTTAAAATCGTAACGTTCGAGCGCCGCAAATAAGACAGCTGACATTTATCGATAAAACTACGTTTCGGACACCCACAGAGAGTTTTCGAAGGAGAGAGAAAAGGCGAAGGCTCGGGGTGACTTTCACAAGCTGCGCGAGAAGCAGCAGATTGAGGATGACCTCAGGGGCTACCTCGACTGGATCACCCAGGCGGAGGACATCGAGCCCGAGGCCGACGAGCGGCAGAATCAGGACGGCAAGTGTAAGCTCAATTTTCTCTTTAATATGAATCAAAATTCAGAAGTCCCCGGTTATTTTCGCAGATTTAGTATTTTTATCAATAAAAACTGTTCTTGGTTAAAAAGAAAATTAAAAACAATCATCTTTATGTTTACAATAGCGAAGCAACAAAATGAAATGGAAAGTACGGATAGGTTAGAGGGCGACGAGGGAGTCCAGCAAGAGTCCATATGGACGCGAAAGAAGCGCGATTTTGATAGGTGAGTTTATTCGACAAAATATACGCTTTAAAATTCCGACAGATCTGAAACTAATACTCATTGTTTTATTGCTTTTCTTAAAATAGGGCAAATCGGCGGATGAGACGAGCTTGCAGGAAGGCCGTCAAGTCCCAGGTTTTTTACTGGCTGATTATAGTTTTAGTATTTTTAAATACCGGAGTTTTAGCTACTGAGCACTATCAACAGCCCGAATGGCTGGATCTGTTTCAAGGTAAACAGCTGCTGAGATGTAAAATTCGCAAATTCTTTTTTGCAGACTCGGATTACATGTTTTTTTTTTTATTGCAGAATACACGAATATGTTTTTCATCGTACTTTTCTCGATGGAAATGATGTTAAAAATGTACAGTTTGGGCTTTCAGGTAAATCAATAAAACGTTCATTTATAATACACTGATACTGATGTAAAACTCGACAAAAAATTTCTTCGATAAAATTCGGGTTCATCGCTCAAAATATTTCTACCCGTGAGACTTTCATAATTTATACGGAACGAATTTTTTCATAAAAATTACTCTCGCGCTTTGCTATAATTATTAAATAAAATTTGCCACATACGTTGTAAAAATTACGACTTTTACGAGAAATTTTTTAAACGCTGTTCATGGTTCAACCAAATAATATTTTTTCCAAAATATTCTTTATATGTACGATATTATTTCTACTAATAATGTGTTCTCTATTTTCTTTTAATTGTAATAATGAAACTCTGTTCGTCCCAGGGATACTTCGTCTCGCTGTTCAATCGTTTCGACTGCTTCGTGGTGATCGGCTCGATCAGCGAGATGATCCTAACGAACACGAACGTGATGCCGCCGCTGGGCGTCTCGGTGCTCCGCTGTGTGAGGCTCCTCCGAGTCTTCAAAGTTACAAAGTAAGTGCGCGCCGCCCTCGAAAAAAAAGGAAAAAAAAATCTCTCCTTTCGTTTCGATCGATATTGGACGGGTGTACAAACGTGAATTCCGCAGGTACTGGCGATCGCTATCGAACCTCGTGGCCTCCTTACTGAACTCGATACAGTCGATCGCCTCGTTGCTGCTTCTCCTGTTTCTCTTCATCGTCATCTTCGCCCTGCTCGGCATGCAGGTACGCAACCTCCCCTCATTGTCCCTTATGTAGGCCTTAATTTCCGCTCGCCGGCATTGTTTCTATTTACGAGAGTGTGTATACG
This sequence comes from Eurytoma adleriae, assembly GCA_900480045.1. NCBI lineage: Eukaryota > Metazoa > Arthropoda > Insecta > Hymenoptera > Eurytomidae > Eurytoma > Eurytoma adleriae. Next base: position 83,615 of record UXGC01000156.1, on the reverse strand, counting down.
CGTGTGATTTCTCGCTCGCAGGTGTTCGGCGGCAGATTCAATTTCAGCTCCGAGGACAACAAGCCGCGACAGAACTTCGACAGCTTCTGGCAGAGTCTGCTCACGGTCTTTCAGGTGAGAGGCATTTTCGCGAATCTGATTTCTCACTTCGTAAATGCATTGACTTTCTCGAGGATCGACTCGATATAGAGTCTGATTTGAGCTTTAAAAAATTAGTATATCTTATTTTTCAAAAATTAAAATTTAATTGAGCATTAAAAAAATTGTAATTATTTGTTTTAAAAAATCATTTTCGATGTGATCTGTAGGATCAAATAAATTAAATGCGCTTTTCTTTTAATAGATATTGACGGGTGAAGACTGGAATGTGGTGATGTACACTGGCATCCTCGCGTACGGTGGAGTCGCCAGTACAGGCATACTCGCGTGCATATACTACATCATACTCTTCATCTGCGGTAATTGTATCCTTTTAAAAAATGTATAAATCAGACCAAAATCTAATAATCGATAAGAAAAAGAAAGAAGACGGAGCAATTTTTCCTTGATTCATGAGTTGCAACGCAGACATCCTACTGAACGTCTTCTTGGCTATCGCGGTCGACAATTTGGCCGACGCCGAGTCTCTGACTGCCATCGAAAAGGAAGCAGAGGAAGAGGTATACATTTGTAGATTATCGTAAAAAAACTACATTACTTTCCTGTTTTTTTCTCATCTCGTTGAAATCATTTAGCTAATTTAATCGATAACCACTCAGCTTTAATTTTTTTTATAGCCTTGATTCTTAGATTGAGTTTGCAGAAAACTGTAATAGTAAAATATTTAAGACATCCGAAACAACAAAGAAGATCTAAAAAAGATTATTTTTTGCAAGTTCGGCACAACTAAATTAAACATTGAAGATAGGTAAACATTTTGGGACGCTGCACTCAACGGAATCTTAATGTACCAATCTAAACCTGCACAACGTACGCGAAGTCGAAAAAGTAGGAGCGCGACGCATCGTCGACTATAGTAATGAACGCGCATTCCACGGATCCGCGAGTAAAAGTTTAAAAATAAGTAGGCGCGCGCACGCGGCCGGAGCAGTCGCTTTTCCCGGCGGGCGAGACAATCGGCCGTCACTCGGCTGTCCCGGCGCGCGCGCGCTTTCATCCTCCGGGGCTCTCTGGCGGGGAACTCGGTCGCAGCCTCATTCGATACTCGATTTTTCGAACGCGACCGATCGGAAATGTCGTTGGGCGCAAGCCGCACCGCAGGAGGAGGAAAAGCCTATTGTCCTGTTCCTCTCCTTCTTTTTTTAAGCGGATAAATAGATGATAATTTATTGAGCGATTCTTTTTTTTAGCGCTAAGTTAATTGCTCGTTGTGTAACTTACTTTTTTGTTAGTAGTAGTTTTAAAGAGAGCTATTATGAGTTTAATTATTTTTCAAAATTGAGATAATTTTTTTAGGTGTTTTATAACATTAAAATGTGAAAAAAAGAAATATGTTTATTTTGAAATAAAAATATTCTGAAAAAGCTTGTGCTTTTTGTAGAAAAGCGCAATACTGTAATTCAAGCTATAAAGTTATTTTTATAAGCACTATCAGTTTACGTTTTTATTTTGTTAATAAAACTTTGATTGCATTAAAACGTACGCGATGTATTTTGCATTAAATCAACATTTATTCACTCGAACAGATCAGTATTCTCCATGCACTAATACATTTCATAAACATTACGTATTTTTCTTTCGCCGTTTATTATTCTGAATTTTTTACAGTACTTCAAATACACTGCGCTTCTACGAACCATCCGTAAATTAAAAAAAACATCGGAAATCAATTTACGTCGAACAATTATCCATTACTTGTTAATTCGCAAAAAAATAATAACAGCGAGCCTCGGCATATGGCGAGAAAAACCCAAAGGGTATAGTGTACATTGTTGCGGGGAATCAAATCGACACCTATCCGATTCGAGCCGCGGCGCACCATCGATTTTCAATATCACATGTGCGACCTGCTTTGCAAGTGCCGCGCAGCCATAGTTTTTCAAGCACGAAGGCTTTTCGCTAACCTTGCAGCATCGGAAGGATCGACGAATACCCGCAGCGTCCGTTTAATCGATGCGAAGATTCCGAAATTCGGAAAAACTTTTTCCATTTCCACGGAGGACATTTCGGAGCGTTGACAAAAGTTCGGGAGTTTTTATCGTCGGGAAGAAAGTTGTTTTGGCATTGATTTATTTTTATTATCTATATCGTTGTTATTTATATTTCATTATTCGTTTGACGATAGAATAGTTTTCTTATGCTTAAATTAGTGATAAAATGTTGTAAAGTGTATTAATGCACTGATGGAATTTTATTCTAAATTAATGTATGAAAAATTTCACGCTAAGATTATAAATTGTTATTACATTATATTTTTTTACTGAATCTTTGACGTTAAATCACAGTGGAAATATTTATATGAAAAGCTGGATATAGTTTTTAATTAACACTTTCATAAAAATTCTTAAGATTTTCCTGTTAAAAATTACGAAGCTTTAAATTCTTTTTTGTCTCTGGAATAATATGTAAATCTCTTGATTTTAGGCGGAAAAGAACAAGTCGCGAAGCGGATCGCCTGGCCAGGACGAAATGAGCGGTGAACAGGACGACGGTGGCGAGATGACCGGCGGCGAGGACGAGGAGGGCGGCACCGACCTCGAGCAAGATCCCAACGAGACCATGGAGGATTACGAGGCTGCCCTCAGCAAGTAAGTCTTCTTATTCATCAAAATTTTTGCACAAACATTTACTTATTTAATTCTTTTTTTTTATTTTTCCTTAAAACTATTATTTTTGATGTGCGAGAAAAAGATTTTAATTCAATGTTATTGTAATTTCAGTTCAGAAAAAGGCGAGGACGGTCATGGTAAGGTTCGACTTGACTTGGAGTCCGACGAGGAAGATCTGGAAGGCGAGGATGAAGACGATCACACAGAAATTCATGGTAATTAGCAAAGAAACTCGAAACATGTCACATACGCGAAAAACGATTTATCAATATTCTAATTGTTCTTCTATTGATAATGTGTTAAAAGTAGTGAAACTACTTGGTATCAAATGATATTTTGAAATTCCGTAAGATTATTTCACACTGCTATAGTTCTGAATGTATGTATATTTCCTAAGTAAAGAATTAAATTTATACAATAGAAAATTAAAAATTTCAGACGATGAACTAGAAAATGAGGTAAGCGCGAGGCCGCGACGCATGTCGGAGTTCAACATGGGCACGAAGATCGTGCCGATACCGCCCGCCTCGTCCTTCTTCGTTTTCTCGCCGACCAACAGGTATGCCTTCGAATTTCCTCGGGCAGCGCTCCATCGCACACGAAGAAAGAAACATTCACTTTGTATTTTTCCTTCCTGTAGATTCCGAGTGTTCTGCCATTTTGTCTGCAACCACAGCTACTTCGGCAACGTCATCCTCGTGTGCATCATGATCTCCTCCGCCATGCTCGCCGCTGAGGATCCCATCGATCCCAACTCGCAAAGGAACAAGGTACACGACCGCGGCGTTTCGATTTTGCTGACTCGCCACGATGCGTTGCGGCACTCGTAGTGTCTTCGCATTATCCAATTTCTTTTTTTAGTATTCGCTTAGTCATTGGTGGTGAACCTAATCAATCACTCGATTCCTATTGATAGATTTATTACTAGACAAATTGAAAATACACTTATTTCCATTACATTCTAGTTGATAAATTTAAAATTTTTGTGAAAGTAGTAGTGACTGTAAATGTTACCGAACAATTTCTATAAATTGTTTAAAAATTAATGTATTGATGTTACGCACAGATATCGGTGCAAAATTAGTTTTTGATTAGTTATTTAATGTTTTATTGCTATTTTCAGATCTTGACATACTTTGACTACGTTTTCACTACAGTCTTCACAATCGAGATTTGCTTGAAGACAATATCCTACGGCTTCATTCTGCACGACGGAGCATTCTGCAGGTCGTCATTCAATCTACTCGATCTCCTGGTCGTTTGCGTGTCAATCGTATCGATGAATTTTAGGTAACACGAGAAAATCAAATTATTTGATTGCAGTTATTTGCACTTAAGGGGAAATACATAAATATACATACATATCTTTTTAATATTATTTAATTACGAAATTTCGTTTAACTTAATATAAGTTTATTTAATAACAAATTTCGTTTCAGCTCCGGCGCAATTTCAGTCGTAAAGATCCTGCGAGTGCTGAGGGTGTTGAGGCCCCTCCGCGCCATCAATCGTGCCAAAGGACTGAAGGTATTTGTCTCTCCTCTTATCTCTCACATATACCCACACCGATAAATAATCAAACTTCTTTATCAAAAAACGTAGTCTGCTAAAATATATCCAAACGTAAGAGCTAAATCACACGTAAATCGTTGATTTTGCGTACATTAAAAAAAAGTAAAATAGAGAATAGCAACGAACGTAAATCTTGCCAGTAATACTGCGTACCTAGAGCTCCCGCAAAGTACATAAGTATACAGTCTCAAAGCTCGCAGCGAATAAAAAAAATTTAAGAAACGAAAGGGAGTCCCAGCGAGCGAGACCTCCGTAGGTAAGTTCGCGGGCAGAACGAACGAGGGTTACGAGAGCAGAATAAATAAAGCAAAAAAAAAATCATGATCGAAAAAAGAAAGCGGGGATTGGGAAGATCGCGGGAGGAGGGGTGCAAGAGGCGAGAGCCACGGCAGACATTACATATTTGACGATTGAATGTAACGCCCTTAGCACGTAGTACAATGCGTCATCGTAGCCGTAAAGACTATCGGGAACATAGTCCTCGTCACCAGCCTCCTGCAGTTCGTGTTCGCCGTCGTTGGCGTACAGCTCTTCAAGGTAGGACCGTCCCCCTGGCCCCCCGACCCCTCTGATTTCTTCTGTTTTTTTTTAACAAAATCCTCCCCCCGAGCCCACCCTGTTCTTTTGTCTCGTGGAAGAAAAGCACAGGACACGCTCCTAAGTTCGTTCGTCCTCTCTCTCTTTCTCTGTTATTTTTTTTGTGTTCCTTTTCTTTCATTCTGGTTAGAAATTTTATCGTCGATATTGAGAATTTTTGTTATATAGCTTTACGGCGGCAAATCCGTATTATTTTTTTAGAATTACTCTTAATATAAAAAAAAACATAAAATCTGATAATTCGATACAGGATTGAAATTAAGAATAAAATATTTGACTGTTAATTCTAAATTAATTTCTTTATTTTTTAATTTTGTTTAAATGTACCTAAATAATTCTTTTTAGCTAATTAGCTATTTATAAATAATTGTTTGTAATTGCAAAATCTAAAAGTATATTTATAATTTTCCATTTATTTTATTATGAAAGATAATATTTAAAATGTTATTTTCTAACCAGGAAAGGTCTTTGCTTACTAATTTTTCTTTCTATTTTTTGTAAATTATAAAGAGTAAATGTTTTATATTATTCTATTTTTTTATTTAAAAAAATCTATTTCTTTTATTAAAAAAAATCTTGTTGATAGAAAACAAAATTTTTTATATTCTTTTTTCGCTCATTTTTCTTTTTTAAACTTTTTATTAAATGACAAATTAAAATTTTATACACCGGAAAAATTATACTTTTTATTATTTTAACCTTTTTAGATAATTATTTCTTTAAAATTTAGTCTGTGTAAAATTCTCTTTAATTTTTGCTTCACTCCCTTTATTGACATTTCCAAGCTGACTGAACTTTTTTTTATTTAATACCATTTCATTTTGCCTGTCGTCCTCCGAGTTTCAATACGAAGAATCAATAACGGTGAAATACTTTATTACAAATAAAACGTATTGGAAAAAACTTTGATTTGAAAGTAGTAATTAAAAAGAATTTCTGGAGGACGAGAGGCGAAACTTTATGATTTCTGTGATCCGATCAGTGCACCTGTTGGGTTTACCCAGTTTTGTTTTTATTTTGTTGAAAGAAATACCCGTTTGACGAATTGGTTTTCTTGTCTTTGACCTATTTTTCCAAGATTTTTTCATTTTCGTTTGTTTCCTTTTTTTACATAAATTGCATATTCTGTATTTTTACACTCTTTACACTACTATCACACATTTTTCTCGAATCTTTTAAAATTCAATTATTCTTTTGAATTTGATTAATTTTTGTATGATTTCACCGAACAAAATTTTATACGACAAAAAAATTCTTTCGAACTATCATACGTAAACTAACTTTTGCATGCTTTATTGTGCTAAAGTAGTTTCTTTATACGGTTAATTGGCAAACGTTGATAGCGTAATTAATTTGATGAATTTTTAGTCGTGTATTAAATTGAATTTTCGTATAGAAAAAACAAACGCTTCTGCGGCTTCATGCAAAATTTGTTTACACGAAATTTTTTCACACTAACACACTCAGTAAATTCATTCTCTTCCTTTCGACCGAACTCATGGTAACTTGCGAAACCAACGAAGGGAAGAGAATTACGTTTTTTGCTTATAATTTGTTTATGTACCTTTTTATCTTACTGTTCGCTTCTGTTCTCCTTGACCTACTTTTCATCTCTTTCATTTTTTTTTGTACATCCTCTTTACAAAAAAAAATAGCTAGACAAAATAATCCATTTCGTAGTAAAAAAAGCGCGTCGAGCTCGCCGAAAGTAAAACAAAATAAATCCTAGACCACGTGCATGTCTTGAGGTGGTGTGCTGACTAATGAAATTAGAAACATTAACATCCTGTCCGGACCAGTGCAACCAACGAGTGTAACGGGAGGAAAGTGCGAAACGAAATTCAAATTCCGTAGGTCGCAAATTTTCGATTTCATCAGGGAGAGACAAATAAAAGAAGAAACCGAGTATCTTATCTCCCTTCGACGCCGTGCGATTTCGCGCTCAAAGAGCATTGGGGAGAAATCGTTTCAATGCTTTTTTTTTCGTTCTAACACCCACACTGTAAATAATAATAAAAAAATTGAACGATAAGTTGTAAGATAAAATTTATGTGGTTAACCAGTAAAGAAATAGCCATGGCAATAGTTGGTAATTCGATGTGTTGTTTAGAGCGACTGAACTTATATATATGTGTGTCTTAGACATTTTATTGTAACCTAGAAATCGCTTCATTCGTTCTCTGTGTGTTTAGAGTCGTTTTACCCACTGCATAGATAGAGTAATATGGTAAAATGAAAAAATATATATATGTTATAATACATCGGGCATAAATCTTGCGTTGGAGGAGAAGAAAACGAGAAGTGGAAAACTGTACTGTATATTTTTAAAAAGCGACCCAACAAAAATTGATTTAGATCTATTTTTAACTTTATTCGAGTGATACACGGTGTAGAATTAATACATTTAGATTTTATTTTGTGATATTGTGAACGATTTGTCTTTGATAAGAATGTATGTACAAGTAGAAAATTTATGAAACTTTCACAACTTCTGAGCACCAAGAATAACTTGGGGAATAAAAATAAAAAGTAGCACAACTTTTCTTGCTTATATAATTTCAGAAGTGAAAAAATGTAAAAACTATTTAATCCCTAAAAAGTGTGTTTCACTATAAATTTTTATTTGACAAAATGTAATATTCTTAAACAAATTTTATGAATTAATTATTATCAAAAACTCATTTTCTTCTTTGTCTAAAAACGCTAAACTGATCACACGATGAGGTTTTTTTAAAGATCCAATCATAACCGCAGAATATTGATCCTCTACTTTACACAGACACCAAAAGTACACCCAAAATGAATTTAAAAAAAATGAAAATTTTTCTGAAACCGAGAAAACGTAAGAAAATTGCTCCGCAGTAAATCCCAACTGGTGCATCGTTAAAAAAAAAGGCGCGGGAAGGTTCTTAAAGAGGAGAACGAAGTTAGGAGATAAATTGATTGAAGCCGTAAAGTTTACGAATCGAGTTAGGGCCTGGAGAGCAGTAAAACGTTCCGGTCGTCTGCTGCTTTAATTTTTTCTTATTTTACATCTCGCTGGACATTCCGTTGGGTAAAATTTTCAAGGCTTTCATGAATATTTCAAGTACGTTTTTTTCTAACTGGCAACGATGACGAGAGGAGTTTAAGAGTGGAGTGATGATGAACCTTAATTTAAGACTAACTCGTATCGCGAATCGAGGATGATTGTAAAATGTAAATATCTTACACGTTACCTTTCTTTTACAAACATCCTAAAATAGAAATGGACTTCATTTTTTTTCGAGTCATTGTTGTTTATTAAAAATAAACATTAACGAACATTACTAAAAAATCGGTAAATTATTTTTCATTGAATTCATTAATATCACAATTTTGATAATTGAAGTAATGCAGTCCATCTCTAACAATGCAAATAGATCAACTAAATGTTTCAATGATAGACTACAGTAAGAACCTCGTAATCCATATCCAGTGTGTGTACATTTACATTAAAAGAAAGTATTGAATCGGAATGAAGTTTATAACCGAAAGAACATAATCCATTCCAATTGAATACTTAAATTTGAACAAATTCATAGTTTAGGTCGATCACTGTCTCATTTGACCAAAAATATATTGCACGACCATTACGATAAATATTACAAAATTAAATTAATCATAAAAACAATTAAAACACCTGTATTACCGATCCTCCGAATTAATACCGATTTTCTCTCTTTGTTGTTTTTTTTTATCAAATCCTGTGTGCTCGCTCGCCTGCCTCCACCTTCACCTGTGTTCCGCCAAAAAAAAACATGTGTGTGTTTTTTTCGAAAACGAACGATTAAAAAAAAACCGAAAAACACTAGTACGTAGTCAAGTGCGTGATTGTCGCCATTAAAACGATCGGCAACATTATGTTGGTCACCTATCTCCTACAGTTCATGTTCGCCGTAATCGGCGTCCAGCTCTTCAAGGTAAACATCATATCTCCTCTGTTTAGATGAAAAGAAAACCTCTCTGTTTCTCTTTTATTATCATTATTATATATTGTTTCTATCTCTAATTGCTCTCTTGTAATCTCAGTCATTATATTTTTTTTTAATATCTCTATATCGTAGTCGTTTTTTTTATCATCGCTTGCTTATTAAAACGAGTATTTCGAGCCCTGTTTTTAAATGTTTGTCAAATAATACAATTGATACTTCTATTATTTTATTCTTGTTAAGTCCTTCGATTTTTTACCTTAAAAGATAAAACTCATTTAAATAAGCGAAACATTGAGTTTAACAATTGAAAAAAACGAGATTGCAAAAAGCACGTGTCGATATTACATACTTTTCTTGCTGCTCTGAAAGAAAATTCGATAAATAATGTTGCAAATAAGAACACTCGATGTGTTTTTCTTTCGCTTCTTCTGTGCTTGCTCGGTTCGTCGTTGCAATTCGATGTCACACCGTAGCTGTCTCTCGCGCGAAAAAAATAGATCTGTTATCGCTATAACGCTTGAAACCGCGTCACCTCGATGTCTAATATCAGTGTAAACAAAGAATGTGTCATTAAAAAAATATCTACTAATACCTTACAAAAAAAAAACCGAGGCAACGCAAACTTGGCAAGCCGATGGATTCTCCCACTCTTCTTATCTTTTCTCATGTGCATGATTCAATATGCGCGTGCGTATGTGCGCGTACGTATTGCACACCTTGACGGTGTTTATTATTTTTTATTTTTATTTTCGAGAGAAAAAAAAATTTTTCTCGGATCTCACACGACCTTACGGTGATTCTAGTAGCCACTGGCACGATCGGACTTCCGAACGCGTCGATCTCCATTCGTATAACCGAAGCGATGGCCTTTAATATTCGGCATAACTGCGCCCGAGATGCCTTCTATGAGCCGCATGCCACTTGTTCATCGTCGCATGTCAAACTACTCCGAACTAAACTTAGATGTGCATGTCATGTCATCTTCAAAGCGTAGGCGTAATGTCGTCACCTATGATGTTTAACATTATGTTTATATAGTGAAAAAATGTGCACCGAATTCGTACTTCTTTTCATTCTTAGATTTAGCGTAACGTAATACGTCGATTGTTTGTTTTAAACGGTGTAGCGTAAAATCGTTAGTTCTTATCTCTCATAATTTGAAAGAGTTGAAAAATTGCACTATTTTAAATAAAGAAATTTATATTTATTGTTTTATGTAAATATTATAATTTTAGTAATTATGATTACAGAAAAAAATAAATCCATTCAGTTTTTATTAGATCGAGATGATTTTCACTCTTTCACATTGTGAGAAAAGTCTTTAGATAGATCGATCTGTGGGTTACCTATTTGCACGAATGTTGATATCACTCTCTAACCGACTAAAATCGATTTCACTTCCTAGTGTGTTTAATTTAGTCGGGGCAGGTGTCTTAGTGTGCCATTTGTTAATAATCGGCATTCCATTAAGGCGATGTGAAAGATAACATTAGGAAATTTAACCAAGGAAATGTTCACATCTCTTTAATGATTTACACAGTATTTCATAATAATTAAATTTTTTGTAGATGTAGAAAAAAAGATGCACGTGTACAGAGATTTTATACAAAATAATACCAAAATCAATTGTTTTCAATTAGAAATTCACTAGATGACCAAACAAATTGATTTTTTTCATAGAAATTTGTAAAGTCCTTATAGTTAAGGAGCTGCTATATACCAACAATGCAGCTTTTTGTTTCATACAATAAATTTTTTCAAAAAATCTCCAGTCTCTAAAGAATGTGTATCTATATCAGTAATCATGTAAATTATTTAAAAAATTAAATTAATAATGCGAAAAATCGTAATTGTCGATAACCAAGTTGTAAGATATATAGCAGTAATGCAGCCCCTTGACTTAAAAAAAAGTATTACACTTTTGTACAGATCCTTTGAATTTTTTGTCATGGCTCCTTGTCAATCTAAACTTAAAAAAAGAAAACATTCTAAAAAATTTACTGAAACGAACCGTAAATGAAAGGGAGACAAGAGTAGCCAGATATGCGAGTAAAAAAAAATAATCATTTTTGCACAATACGCCAGCTCGATACAAAACCGATGTATACATAGTGCCGAGGGATAATCTGCATCTTACGACTGCACGAGCGGAGAGCGAGGAATGTTCTTTGACTTTTTTTCTTTTCGAACGTTTTACATACCGTTTATTTTTTGAATTTCGTTCACACTTTTGCGCTGCTGCGACACGAGACGCCTACAACTCGCCTTTTGACTTCACCACTTCTTTTCTCTTTTTTTTTGTGTATCCACCTTTTTTGTCCACTTGTTTCCCGCCTCTTGGACTTGGCTTGGACGCTGCGCTGCTTTTTTCGTTCCTCTCTTTTTTTTTTTTAGTACGCCCACTTTTCTTTTTGATCTTCTGTGCCTGCGCCGCCTCTCTGTTGAGCTTAAACGACTCGCACTTTTGTGTGTGCCTTCTCGAGGGTTTAATTACTGCCGACTAATGACGATTTCTCTTCCCGTGTGCGCAGGGCAAGTTTTTTACTTGCAACGACGGATCGAAGATGACCGAGGAAGAGTGTCAGTAAGTATCGAAGGCTCGGGTGGAAACGAAAAATTTTACTTTTTTTTTAGTTTAAGGCGATAAATTTTGATGTGGTAATTTGAAATTATTTGTGATTTTAGGGGGTCGTACATTAAATACGAGGACGGAAACATCAACAAGCCAATAACCGAGGAACGAACGTGGACTAGGAACACGTTCCACTTTGACGACGTCGCGAAAGCAATGCTGACGCTTTTCACCGTCTCTACATTTGAAGGATGGCCGGGGTACGTAAAAAAAGGACTTCAAACGTAAAACTCGTATTTTTCGATTGCGGTACCACTGATTCTTGTTATTTTTCAGTTTGCTTTACGTGTCCATCGATTCAAACAAAGAAGACCACGGACCAATTTACAATTTTCGACCAATAGTAGCAGCTTACTACATTATTTATATCATCATCATAGCCTTCTTCATGGTGAACATCTTCGTAGGTTTCGTCATTGTCACCTTTCAAAACGAGGGTGAACAGGAGTATAAGAACTGCGAGCTCGATAAAAATCAGGCACGAATTCTCTTTTCCACTATTTTTTTAACGTGGTAATTCAGGGAGATATTAAAATAATCAGTTTAATGAGACTAAAATGTTGTATGAAATCTCATTAAATTTCACTTGAGGTTGGTGACTCATCTAAGATCACCAATAAGCTCGCGATAATAGCATAACACCGATTTTTTAATCAACAGATTCTTGTGTAATCTCAATAATGTATTATACAAACCTCATGTGAGATCTCATACTATATTGTAATTTTATACTAGTTTCAATTAATAAATAAACTGAATATGAGGTTTCATATAAGATTTTCAAGTGAATGTTTTAGCGCAAATTCAAATTTGAAATCTCGATTGAAATCACGTGAAATGTTGTTACAATTTTTTGTCAATGTATTCAAAAGACGACCATAATTTTCTATTTCTAAATTACCACTCCAGTACTGTTCACAATATTGTTTACTTCTCATTAAAACAATCATAATTGATAATTATTTAAAAAAAAACAGCGAAACTGTATAGAGTTCGCGCTAAAGGCGAAGCCGGTACGGCGTTACATTCCGAAGCATCGCATACAGTACAAGGTCTGGTGGTTCGTCACGTCGCAGCCGTTCGAGTACACGATATTTACGCTCATCATGATCAATACCGTGACGCTGGCCATGAAGTTCTACCAGCAGCCGCCGGCGTACACCGAGCTCCTCGACGGTCTCAACATGGTCTTCACCGCCGTCTTCGCCCTCGAGTTCATCTTCAAGCTCGCCGCCTTTCGCTTCAAGGTTTCCCTACCCGTACATTTATTATTATTTAGCTTATGAATTACTTATTAAAGTTTTCGTGTTCTTTTGATTTCAGAACTATTTTGGTGATGCCTGGAATGTGTTCGATTTCATCATAGTCCTTGGTAGCTTCATCGATATAGTCTGTTCTGAAGTGACTGTACGTGATGTATGATCGTTCGATTTAAATGATGAATAATTGTTTTTTTTCCTAATTTTGTGATTCTTCCGTTACAGACCGGTCCACCAGTGGGCATTTCCATAAACTTTTTTCGACTGTTCCGCGTAATGAGACTGGTGAAGCTGTTGAGTAGGGGCGAGGGCATTAGGACCCTACTCTGGACTTTTATCAAGTCTTTCCAAGCACTGCCTTACGTAGCCCTCCTCATCGTCATGCTCTTCTTCATTTACGCCGTAATAGGCATGCAGATGTTCGGCAGGGTCGCGATCAGGGACGACACCTCGATACATCGCAACAATCATTTCCAAAATTTTCCCCAGGCAGTACTCGTGCTCTTCAGATCCGCCACGGGTAAGATTGACTTGCTTTGTTTTCAATAACGCTGCTTCGATCGTCATTTTTATCATTTCGAAGACATTCATATTCTGCAAGTGTATCGAAGTAGCTGTATCTTATTTCTCCTGAAAGAGAATAGATGCGGGACGACGCAAGAATAATAAGAGAAGCAATAGAAGAACACTGCCATATATATGTGTATCGTGAAAACCCTACGAAAATCCAAATATCTGCGTTTAATACACGCACTAGGTATAAAAAGCAGTGTAAAAATCTTCAAAAAATTAAATTAATAGGATTCAAGAGTTAGAGTTTCTTTAAAGAAGAAAAGTGCATTATTAATGTGTATATAAATAACTAATTGGAACTAATTAAATTTTAGGCGAAGGGTGGCAGGACGTCATGATGGCTGTTTCGTACGGCAAGAACAGCCCCTGCCAAGAGCCGCCTCAGGGAGTTAACTTAACGGAACCCCAGCCTGATAGTTGCGGATCGGACCTGGCTTTTCCCTACTTCATTTCTTTTTACGTTCTCTGCTCGTTCTTGGTAAGTTGACTGCTCAGAGCCGCAAATTTTCCGATATTTTGATTTCAAGTTGTACAATTTGACAAGGTTCTAATCTCCACGCAAAAATTCGAAAGTTTGCTAGCTGCAGAAAGTTTCAAAGTATTTTTTATCTTTTCTGAAAAAGTTTGTTCGCAGCTACTTTTGAAGACTATTTCAAAGTTTTAAATTTTATTTAATATAAACGGTACGTAAGAAATCACTAATTTTTGTTTACTTTTGCAGATCATTAATCTCTTCGTAGCTGTAATTATGGACAATTTCGATTACTTGACTCGCGATTGGTCGATATTGGGGCCGCACCACCTGGACGAGTTTATTCGTCTATGGTCGGAGTATGATCCGGATGCCAAGGGCCGGATAAAACACTTGGACGTGGTGACACTGCTCAGGAAGATATCACCACCGTTGGGCTTCGGAAAATTGTGTCCGCATCGGGTGGCTTGTAAAGTAAGCGATGAAAAATTTTAGTCTTATGGATATTAAGTAAAGTAAAACTTACAAGTCATCAAGACTCTTTTATCAAAACCTTTTCACTATAGCGTCATCATATATTAATAATTTTGCAGTAAATTTTCATGATACAAGAACCTTAGATCGAACGTAACAGAAAAATTTTATTAATAAAAATAACTTCATTCATAATGTTAAAATTTTTAGATAAAAAAAATACTATTCTTGTAATTGCAGAGGCTAGTGTCAATGAATATGCCGCTGAACAGCGACGGGACGGTCCTATTCAATGCGACGCTATTCGCAGTGGTGCGGACGTCGCTGCGAATAAAAACCGAGGGTAACATAGACGACGCAAACGCGGAGCTACGCGCCGTCATAAAGAAAATCTGGAAGCGGACCAGTCCGAAGCTCCTTGACCAGGTCGTGCCACCTCCCGGAGGTACGTACTAATACTTAGATTAGAATAACTATTGTACTAAATACTTTTATTCACCGAATCGTGTTCTTTACAGTGGACGACGAAGTAACGGTGGGTAAGTTCTACGCGACCTTCCTCATTCAGGACTACTTCCGACGGTTCAAGAAGAGAAAAGAACTGGAGATGAAGGAAGGCGACAAGGACTGCCACAACGCTGTGACGTTACAAGTAAGCCTCAACCCAATTCTTAAAAAAGAAAAAAAAATGAGTGTTACTCCACATTGTAAATGGTTTCTAGGCTGGTTTAAGAACACTTCACGAGGCTGGTCCCGAACTCAAACGAGCAATTTCCGGAAATCTCGAGGAGCTCTTGGACGATAATCCAGAACCTATGCACAGGGTAAAAAACTTTCATATAACATTACATCTAAATCTAATGGCGGAAGTTTCTTTTGAATAACGAAATTCAATTTCTTTTGCAGAGAAATCATTCGTTGTTCGGAAGCGTATGGTCGAGTATGCGTAAGGGCCATCACAGTTTCCATCGCGCGAGATCGTTGAAGCTCAATTCCACCGGTTCAAAGGTAACACACTGACGAGCCGCTTGCTCGATGGAAAAATAATCTGCACTTTCTCTCTCTACCAGGAATTTCTTACGACATTCTTGTCTTCAAAAATGCATTTTGAAGCGTGCAAAGAATTCGTCTAATACAATCTTAATCATTTTTTAAAACGGCAAATTTTCTTAAATAACAATTCATAACAAGTGTCTAGATAAAGTTATAATTGTGTAAGAGCAACACTTGCAGGTATTGTTATTTAAAAACTGTTTATTTGAACCTGGAATTTAAAAAATTGTTAAGATGAAATTTACTTCACGATTATTGCGTACGCCAACGAATTCATTTTAGAAGAAAGGAATTGTTGTTCTCTCTGCTTCCTTATTTATTATTTAGCTTTTCTTCATGGGAACGTATGCTACTCTCACGCTCAGTTACGTATTATTTTTGCTCTTCTATTTATGTTGATTTTCTCAGTTTTTACAGATGCAAATATACTGTAAGCAATTATTTAAATAGCGTCACCGTCTGCTTTGCTGGTAAAAAATCTTTCGATCTGTGCGCTTTCTTGTCGTTGCGTAGAGCGATTGTCGGATGACTGGCGATTCCCATTTTGAAAGCTTTTATATTGTTTTTCAAGGCCTCGCCGACCAATTCCATAGATTTCCTGCCATATTCTTCGTTGCAGAGGGGAGGACCGGATGCGCCGAACCAAATCAACGCGAGATCTCATCAAGTCGTACCGAACGTCCCAGGGTATTTTAATCATTATTTTATTTTCATATAATCGCAAAAAAAATGTAAAATAAATTAAACGAAAAAATTTTATTTAATGGTAATCCATCGTTACTTTTTAGTCTGAATTTTCAACTATTAATTTGAAAAGTATCACCTCAAAAAGTACAACGCTAAAATTTACAGTGGCTTGAGTGACAACGCGATGGGACAACTGGGCATCGAGCCGCGAATCATGGGTGGCGAGGAGAGCATCCCGCTGAGGCCGCTAGCGATCTTCGGCGGACCGCAGCTCGTGCATTACCGGCCGCCCCCGCACAAGCTCGTCGAGTAAGTATCCAACGCCGATCTCCTTACGTCCCGTACCGAGCTTACGAATTTCAATAGCGGCGATAAGTTAGAAGCGAAACGCTGTAGGGAAGGATTAGCGAAGCGAATCGACGAGGAAAATTATTTTTGTAGGATTTCTTCTTTAGGGTCTTGTGTGAATAGTCGTATGTGCACGTGTGCGCAGGTATCGAAATTACGTACATTTGACCATCAGCGAGGGTCAAACACTTTGTTTTTATCTACTTTTGTCTTTTTTCTTGTATACGTGTATTATATTTGATCGTGAGGAGTTTTTTTTCGTCGTTTTCTTTATCTCTACATATATTTGAGAATTTTTCTCGATGTCTCGTGGTGTGTAGTGCATGAGAGAATAAGCATCGATTTACAAACATGATGTACAAAGGATTTTCGATTTTTCACACAACTGTCTCTGTTGTCCTCATGTTTATTTATTTTTATTTATTTATTTATATATGTGTGAGAAAATTTTGTACTTCTTTTACTTATTAAGGTGGAGTTACAGTGATTGTTTTATATTTTATTTAATAAAATACAAATAAGTTAAAATTATGTTTCATAGATTTTAGAAGTAATTAGATTTTTTAATTTTTTTGTTGTTTTTATCAATTAAATTATTATAATAATTGTTATAAGTATAAAATCGTTATCTCAGTCATTTTATATTTTTCAAAAAAACGAAAATTACTGTAGCTTGATCTAAATTTATGCTAGCTAAAGGACGAGTTTAAGGAAATTTTCGATTTTTGCAGTTTTTTGTAAGGGCACCGTTGACATTGACGCCTCGATTTTCAACGGACCGGCCGATCGGCACTAAACGTTCACAGTGTATATTTATTACATATAATTTCTTACGTCTATAATAACCCGATAATGATTGATAAAAAAAATATTTATTTCCGGCACTGCCCTTAAATGTCATTTGTTTTTCCTCTATTTAGAAATTATTATCACATTTTTCGATCAATGTGTTACAATACCAGTGTAAGATAATTTGGTTGAGATGAAACATTTGTTTTTTGTTCTCTTAGATTTTTATTTTGAAATCGATGTCTTCCTACCTGTAATATTGTAGGTCGAATATCTTACATAAGTTGTTATTCTTAATTTTTGTTCTTATTGTATATCAAAGTATACATATATTTTATTATTATTATTGTTACCTCGTATAAAATTGGTTTAAAATCAATTCTGATTTTCCTTAATTATGGTTTATTGAACAAGACTTAAAGAGAATTGTTTATTATTATTAAAAATTAATTTTTGCAAATATAGCTATCGTTTGAAATAGCTAACATAGAAGAAAAGTATAATTCATGTTAAATTTACGTATTAATGGATTTTCAAAATCACATTTATTTTTATGTTCACAATTCTCTCTTAATAATTAAGGGAAATCAAGGCAAGTGAATGACGTAAAGAGTAATTATATTTCCGTACATCTGTATTATATTCACTCCTAAGCAGTCTGTTCAAGTGCTCCTAATGAATCCGTTTTTCAATTACTTAAATGTACATAAACAAAAAGAATACTCGACATATCTTTGCGTCGGTCGCTTTTATCCGTTAACTGTACTTTCGAGCTTCTTGTTCATTGTCGTACGTTTCAGTGGACCAGGTAGCGGTAACTATCTCCATCCGAATAGGGATTACGGTAAGACCTGCAGTCAGGAAACGTAGATTAAAAAGCTTTTACCAACCTTCGTACATTATTATTATCTTTTTCATAGCTTGCTAGCTTGCTCTCTTATATGTCCATAATCTCATTCGCTCTTTTAATTTTCCTTTCGTTCTTTACATGCGTTCAATAATTTACTTTGTAAAATCCAAAGTGGATTTACTTACTCTATCGTAAAAAGTTTTTTTTTAAAAGAGAAAAGTAAACGAACCGATTAAAGCAGCGAGTGAAAATATTGTAACATTAATTAATGTTTTGATTTTTTACATCTTACATTAATTTTCTTTTTATCTTTATAAAATATTTATTGTGAAATATAACGATAACACGGCGCATGTGCATGAGATTTTAAATTTGGATCACCGCTTCGATAAAAAGCTCGCTTGCCTTATTTGATGTATGCTTCGACAACCCGAGAACCATGCGACGTTCGATAATTTTTTTACTATACTTTTCACAGCCTTTTCTTCATCCTCGATAGATAGATTTATTTGCTAATGAAAACCGTATGTAAATAAGCTTTTTAACACTTTAAAATAGAGCGCGAAAAGAAATAAGGCTTTGAACTGTTCCAGGGATTATTTTAAGGATAATTAGCTTAGTCTTTAGATGTAACTTACTTTATCGCCTAAATTTACATTAGTTTAATAAAAATGCGTTGAAGAATCTTTTCTATTTTTTTTATGAATGGAATAGATTCGAAACTATCAGTAACTAAAACTTAAGAGAAAACAATTTTTTTAATGCCTGGTCAATGCTAAAGTTTGAGATTTTTACATTCACAATTGAATCATGCATTAGCTAGCGTAGTAATAGAAATAAAAAGATATTATCTGAATATCCCAATTACGATTTTTGTTTTATAAAATAAGCAATGAATATTGCCGATTGCAATTTTTTATATTAAATTTCTTTTGACTTGTAATGGCCATTTTTAGTATATTAAATATAAAGTCCAAATCAACATGAAGATATCAATTTAAATCAAATTATAAAAATTTGTTTCAATGTTGTGATTAATTACTATGCGAATAATAAATTAACATTTTTTTATTGCTTAATGTCTAGATTGATATCATCATTTTGTGGTAACAAAATAAAACTAATACAAAAATCGCAATATAATAAAATCATAAAAAAATTCATCTACTAATAGTAATTGGGTTATCAAATGCAACAAAGTTAGCCCCAAAAAAGAAATAATTCGATCCACCCAAAAAGTTGGAACGAACCCTCACCTAGATTAAAAAAAAAACGAATCCCACCCTCGTACGATCACAAGCCTTTAGAAAGCTAGAGCACTGACCAAGTTGCAATAAAAAAGATAAACAAAAGAAAAAGAAAAAAAGAAAAATAAAACCGAGCGGAAGCATCGCGTACGATAACGGTACTCGAGTGTGTAATCGGTGGTGCTGTGCGTGTGATTGTCGGGGGTTGCGGCGGCGCAGTCTTCAGGACGGAGTCGAGCGGCATCAGTTGACGAGCGGGCCCCCGTCGAGCGGCGGCTCGTCCCGGCGACTGCGCATCGTCGCCGACGGCGACGAGCCGCCGGCACCCACTGGCGCGCTGGCTGCGCCGAAGGTGCCGGCCCCGGGCCAGGCGTCGGCGACGGCGCAGCCGCTCGCGCGAACCCAGTCCCACTCGCAGCAGCAGGCGGCGGCAGCGGCGACGACGACGACGACGACGTCGACGGCGACCCACCCGACCTCGGCCGACACCTCCCTCGGGGCGCCCAGCCCGAGCTTCGCCTCCTCGTCGTCCACCACCGGCACCGAGCCCCGCTACCACTCTTACCCGAGCCAAGGATGCTGCGCCGACTGCGCCACCTGGAGCTCTCACGGTACGAACGGCCTATTGGGATTTTTCTTTCGTAAGCCCGCGTTTGGGATGACGATGCTGCGATGGGGATAGTTTTCAAGCTTTTGGGATCATGTAGAAGTGATTGGGATACTGTAGCGGCAGTTGGGACTAGATATAGGAGAGTTTGGATTATTGACGAAACGTTTGGGATGGTACAGTAATATTGCTACCCTGTAAATCTGTAGTAATGAAATTCGATGTCTCTAGTGTTAAATACTAATTAAGAAGTATCCCACTGATTCAATAGTGGAATACTTTTGACTTAAAACGTATGACTTATAATATCAAATTAGAAACTATTCCAAATGACACATTGCCCGAAAAATTAAAACTAATTCCATCAGATCCATCAGATAGAATACTTTTCTCAATTTAGGACTTTTTAGCGTTTTCAAAAATTGTGTAATGTCACAGATTAGATTTTTTGAATCACTATATCTTTGACAATAAACATTTAATTGAAAAAAGAAAAAATATGTTGCTTATTTTTCGATAATTTATCTGACGGATCCAGATCTCAATTCAGATTTGCAGGGAAGCATCGTACATAGTATATCGTTTGGGATACTTTAGAAATAATTAGGACAGTGTGGTTTGCGATTGGAATAAGTGAAAAACTGTTAAACTGGTTAAATGAAAGGGATCATTTGAGACGTTTTTGGGAAACAGATATTACGGTGATAGAAAGATGAATAGTATTTATGCTATAGTTAAAACCTAGTTGGGATATCATTTGGGATGAAGTTTTTAAAGAACTAGGAGAGTAAAATTTTTATACCTAGAATACCACATTTGGATAAGTTAGTTTTTGGGATTAGACATCAGCATTACTTCATCACACCATCAATCATTCATACGAGAAATCCAAAGTCATCAATCTTGCAAAACTTGAAACCGAAAGAAATCAAAGTCTTCCACGGAATATCCCCATCCAAAGGATCAAATCATTCCACCCTCCTCATCTCGCACGAACATATCATCGTCACCGCACGAACTCATCGTCAGGCGAAAGCGACGACTGTCGAGCGAGAGCTAACTAACACCCTGGTCGTTCTGATGCACGCTGAGAGCAGTAGAGGAAGACGAGAAGACGGAGCAGGCGGTGAGCGCGCTGGACAACGACATAATCGACATCGACGACGAGGACGACGACGACGAGGACGCCGAGCTGGCCGAGCTGGACGACGAGACCTCCCTGGAGTCCTCCTCGGCCTCGGGCCTGAAGAACGACGACAGCGGCGGCTGGGTGAGGGCCGCGCCCCGGCAGGTCAGCTCCTCCCTGCGCTCGCACTACCACCAGCACCACCGCCTCGTCGAGCCCACCACCTCCTCGCCCAGCGTCTCCTACCGCGAGCGCGAGCGCGAGAGGGAGAGGGAGCGCGAGCGGGAGCGGGAGAGGGATCGCGAGAAGGAGAGGGAGAAGGAGAAGTCGAAGAAGAAGAGCATCTCGTCGTCGCTGAAGAGCCGGTTCAGCAGCCGGAGGAACAGCGCGCGGGAGGAGCGCTCGATAGCCAACGGGCTGAAGATGGCCCAGACCCAGGCGATCGCCGTGGCCGGCTTCCTGGCCGACGTCGACGCCAACCAGTGGAAGGTCTGCGACACCTGCTTCTCGCATCGGGCCTCCTACCACGGCAGAGGTGACAGACCATGCGCCACGTGGGATACTTTACGTCCTTGTAGATATTTGCATCCTCAAGTGCCGTTGCGCAGGAATTTATACGATTGTTCGCTGCTACTGCGGGGGAGTTGGTTTATTGAGATTCTGTTAAACGAATAGTTGTACTTTTGCACAGTGAGCCAGTAAGCAACGTTACTGGTAATTTGTTTAGCACAATTCCGAAAAGGAAAGACGAACTTGTTAATTAATCAGATTACTTGATGGTATTTTATTAATGAGGTTCATTTGGTACGTAGTAAGTCAAAGAGATTTTCTAAGTGTGCATAGTAAAATTTAACATTGTTGTATTCTCATATTTTTAAACATAACGCACTCTACCGAGCAATTGTGATGTTCTTATATGAAAATAGTTATGCATTTTGTTCATATACTTATTCAATTCTCATAAAACTTTAATTATTTGATGCTTTTTAAAAAGTTTGTTGAAAACAGTTTTTTGTCACCTAGTACATTGAGAACTGTCAATATTTAAAAATTTTACGATATCAGTCTCTTAAAACATTACTTTTCATATATAACTTCATGTAAAATTGTAGAAAATATCTTGATTAATTTCTCATCAGTTTTGTTCAGGACTGTCTATAAATTCCTTACTCACAGATGAACCTCCTTAAAAATTACTCATATTTTATTTTATAATCGACGAATTGAAAGACGATTAGAACATGGTATAATTTTCTGAGGAACGAAAGGCACGTAATAGCTGTACATAATTTGTTAGGAAAAAAATGGAGAGATGCAAAAGTTTAGAAACAGATTGAATTCGATGTGGAGTTTAGCAGAGAGAAAAATTCTGGACTTGATCAACTGGTTTTCAAGTAACTTGGAATGAACACCAAAGTTTTTCTCGTAGTCGACCAATATGTTTTTTTCTCTCTATATGTCATGTTGTCGTTTCTTTTATTTACTGTTATTTATATTTTCTACACGATACCAACTACACGAGTACACTAACACCAACTTATTGTTTCGTACTATTACAGGCTACTTTATACCATAGAAATACTGTTAAGTCGGTAAACTTTTTTTTTATAAACTAGCCGTCGTTTATTGGTCCGTTAACTTTTCAGCACGTAAACACCGAATCTAGGGTGACACGATGATTTCGTGACTTCCGTGCGAGAAGAGTTACACGAGACGTAGAACCGAAAGATCTAATTGAGATATGAATACTCCTGATAAGCACCTATCCTGGTTGTCGAACGTTGCTCGAAGCATGCCATTCTGAAATTGTTTTTCTTTTTTTTTAGTTTGAAAATTTTTCTGCGCGCTGGCACTCACTAACCCCACACTAAACTAACACCTATCATTCGATTTCGTTCTTTTTCAGTTGATTTTTTAGCGGGGCTTTTGAGTTTTGCGATGCTTTTGTTGCACATCTGCCTGCTGCTTAAAGTGCGAGTCTGAGTTTGACTGTCTTTAACTGCGAAAGTTGATTGGTGATTCAAAACTGAAAGTATTGTAGGTCCTTATAGTTTGTAAAGTCCATTCTATTCATAAACAGCTTTTAGTATTTCAGATGAAATGAAAAATATTTCAGATTAAATGAGTGACTATTCTTTCAACTGAAATACTGAAATTACTTACTTAAAATTGCGTAAACATTTTTGTGCAATCAACAATCAATTTCCCTGAAAGGGAAGGTACGAGTGTGAGTGCGAGTGCATAGGAGCGAATGGTTGCACGCATGTTTATGGCGGCGCCGCCTGTTATTTCACTCTCTTCACGCCTATGTCGATGGTTCGCCCATTCAGTTCCGTCCTGGGGCGGAGAGAGTAACGGGAGTGTCGGCGCAGAGCGCCTGTCCCACAGCCTACCAGGCAGCCCGGCCGACCGGAAGCCCAACTTCGAGGTCATCGGTAGCGCCGAAAGTCTCGTTGGAAGGGTAAGTCGCTCCATCTGAAGTATAAATTTTTATTAACTTAAGGGATTTTTATTTTTTCACCATTAGAAAGTTAAAAGAGGTCCGTAAAATACTGGCAGGTGAACTGAGAAACTTATGAGGCAGTAGAACAAGTTGCGATGTGGTCAGACATTTGACGATATATAGCACAGTAAGAGAAGCAGAGCGTGGGTCGGTTAGGGGTGGAATGATGTTTATTTGTAGCGCGCATTTTTTCTGCTCTACTGATATTTATTGAATCATAGTGTACATATTAAAAATACTAGAGCTAGAAATATCACTCCAACCCTTGTCTGATCACATCAAGATTCATTCTACTGTGTCACACTTCTCTTTGCTGACCAGTAATAATACTATTGTTTTTTTAATAAGTTCTCAAGCAAATTTACTTTCTATATGTGTTTTGCAATTCGATAAAAAGTATAAAAAAATAAAATTCCATTATATTGAAAATAATTGTCCTGTATTATTTTTTTTTCAATTTTTCGTTTATGAACAAAGATGTAGCACTTAAAATACTAAAACGTTGTGGAGCAATCAAAACGGTACAGAGTATAATGTAAAATTTAAGTATAAAATAAAATATCATTATTCTCGACAAGCGGAAATGAGTACACTCTTTTGATTATTCATTTTTGCAGAAATTAATAAAAAATTATTTATCATAATAATAATACTCATCTCCACCCGAGAATAATAATAATAATAATTTATATTTGTTACTTGTTTATTTCTCAATATTCCATCATTATTTTTTATTTAGGCAAAATCCGAATTGAAAAGCAACTTCACTTCAAAATTTTTAATAAAAAGAAAATAACATAAAGAGCCTCTACAAACATTACACCGCACAAATACTCGATATATCAAACCTCGACAGAAAAACTTACGAGCAGCGTATCTCGAAAGAAAAGTAGCTAAAAGAATAAAACGAATTCGACAGGTTCTGGTGGAGCAAGGTCTGGGCAAGTACTGCGACCCGGAGTTCGTGCGCTACACGTCGCGCGAGATGCAGGAGGCGCTGGACATGACGCGCGAGGAGATGGACCGGGCGGCCCACCAGCTGCTGCTGCAGGAGCGCCGGGGCCAACCGATCACGTACCAGTTGCAGCAGGGCTCGCCGGGGCCGCTGCTGCTGCCGCAGCCGGCGCCCCCCACCGGCAACACCCTGTCGCCGCCCCACCCGGACCAGCAGTCCTGGAACTCGGCCTCGACGAATCCCTCCTCGACGCAGCCGACCTCGACGACCGCCGGCGGCGCCAGCACCACCGTCAACTACCAGCCGCTCCAGGACGTGCACCACCAGTCGCAGCAGCAGCCCCACCAGTACCGACAGCTGCAGCCGCCGTCTTAGCGAAGCGCCGGCGAGCCGGCGAACCGGGAGAGCCCCGTTGACGGCGATCGCGCGACCGACTACGAGCGATTTTTCACGTGACTCTTGCGCTAGCGGCTTGTTTTTTCGAGGGGGAGATTTTTCGGGTTACGGTGCTGTTGGGGGTTGCGTTGGAGCTTGGTTTTTTTTTCTTGAATTTGTGAATTTTTTAGATTTTTCATGGTTTTTTTTAAACTAAATGCGAGAGGAGTTACTTCAATCGATTGACAGGTTGAGTCCTAGTAGGTATAAATATGCATCATGAAAATTGTTCTACGTAGTTTCTGTTAAAGAATTGGGACTTTGCATGAAAAATTATGTTATATCCGTCGGATTGAGTATCGAAAAATAATCGACACGTAATTTTTGTTTTATCAATTTAATGTTTGCTGTCGAAGATATAGTAATTTGAAAAATTGCAATGACGTCATACCTTAGTAGTATATAAATATATTGCATGTATAAGAATACATTGAAATGTGACGTCACGCGATTTTTCAATTCGTTATATCTTCGTTAATAAACTTTAAATTCAAAAAATAAAAAATACTTGTCGATTATTTTTTGATGTTCTAAATGTTAAATTTAATGGAATTTATTTTGATTTTTCATGCAAGTACGCGATTAATAAAAGGATTATTAAATATATAAATAAAAAAAGCATAGGTCAAAGTTAAGTTCCATTTAATTTTCAATTGGTTCGAATGACTTTTCACTTGCACATTTGAGTGTAGAAAGTTAATTAAAAAATAAATCTATTAGTTTCTTTTTGACATAAAGTTAATAAAATCTATCGAGTACATTAGTTTAATATAACTTCTTTGATACTTTACAGTTTAAATTAAAATTAAAACGTTATATTATTATTTAAGAGTAGATTAACTGTAAAAAAATTTTATGAATGAATCTGCTAGCTACGTAGTTGTGCAATAGTCACGTGATTACGTTACAAAGCTCAGTCACGTGATCGCACTCAACGGATACGAGAGAATTAAATTAAGTTAGGTCGAGCGTTGTTTATCTTGTCGTGTACCCATGGACCGATACTTTAATTTTTTTTCAATTGTTCTGCAATCACGTTAGTGCAATTAGGCAAATATCGCCGAGAGAAGAGAGAGCGAATTTTTTTTTCCGCTATTAGGAGCGGTGAAATTTTATTATCTTATTTTGTAAATATTGTTACGGAGGATTCCGATAATGACCTACGAACCCTCATTTTATATTGATTTTATGATTTCTTTACTGTTGTAATTGAGTGTAAAGTATGTAACAATTCTTTCTTTTTTTTTTAATGAAAATTTATACTAATCTACGTTACTATATATTTACTGTTATAGCTCATTCACTATTTCAATTCTTAAATTTATTGTTCGGATTGGCTTCTTTTAACATTATTTCTTATTATTTTTATTTTTAATAATATTCAATTAACGAAAGTAAAAGAATTTGGATAGTTGATCTAGTCGCAAAGTTATTTATAGATTGTATTTTGAGGCATTGTTTTCTTTTATTAAATATTAACAATTATAGTCTATACCTAATATTTACCTTCGTATTTACATTATTAACATTTTTAATTTTGCATTTATGCTTTGTATGCCAATCAATCATACCATTGATAAACTTCTAGCTTCTCCTTTCTTTGTATTCATTTTGTTGTCAAAACTAGTCAGTGAGAATTTAAAATTTTTTAAAAATCTTGTTATTGTTCAATAAAAACTGTACATACATGTATATGAAAAAGTGAATGTATCTGTATTTTAACCATTTTTATCGATTAAAGAAATTTATAGATTTTTGTGAATAGAAACTTTTTATAAGAGCTATTTCGATTTGCGATGAAATTAAATTTTAAATATCTATTCGACTTTTCTATCAACAAATTTAATAATGATAATAAAAAATTGTTTATACATATATATATATATTGACTTGAATATACTATACTTAGAGAAATGTTCAATGTTATATGTGTGATATAATTAGAAAATTTAAATAAATAAACGATCAATATTACTGAAATAAAGTTTTTTGAAATATGTCATTTATATAAAATTTATGTATATTCAGAAACACTTAATGAATATAGAACTGTAAAATAATGAAGCGTGGAAGAAAAGTCAACGGACAATGCCTCAAAATACAAATTGAGAAAAAAAGGTAATTTTGAAAGTAACTTTCTCCTGCGCCCTTAAAAGAAACTTTAACTCGCTTCGTAAAAAATGCTGAAAAGCAGCGAGAAAATTAACAAAAATTTACCTTTATTTCAATTTTTAATTGCTGAGAGATTATATAGGCTAAATTACTCGATTATTTCATATAAAAAGAATGTTAAACGTTTGATACGTTGTAAACTTTAGTCTAATTAATAAAATATTAATGCGACATTGCGTGTAAAAAAATTATAAATAAATTTATAGGTACGAAATTTACTAGAAAAAAAGCGTAGAAGATTTTGCGTTTCTCTCTCTTTCTCTCTCTTTTTTTGCCGACGAAAGAGTAAAGCCATCCGCTTTATTTGGCGCGTCTTGGAACGGATGTTTCGACGATCACTAAACTCAATTTTTTTATATTAAAACCACACGTCAATCCAGTTACATCATTATGATTACGATTATATAAAATACAAACTTCGTGTGAATCGTCGTGGCAGTTCTTCCGAAAAAGAAAGGGAATCGGCGCGGATATAAGAATAAGAAAAAAAAGACACTTCCTCGCTCGTATTTGTTTTGTCGCGCGGCGGATCGTATAGAAGAGACAACAAGTGCCTAAGTATCTAGTAACATTCATTCGGACCAGCGAAGACTTTTATCAATCTTATAGCCAAAAGTGTACGATCTATTAAATTCGTATTGTATAAGACGATTCATCGGTGCGGATCGTTATAAAAATAAAAAAAAATCCAACTAAACCTTCGAACCTCGCGAATTTCGGTGCGCCGCGGCGTTCAACGAAATTCTCGACGCTCAGGGGATAAATTATTGGGGGGGAGGGGGGCAAAGACGACGGAGGAAAGGCTGGGAATTCGCGTGGGAGGAGGAATGCCGCGGGGTGTCGCTCGATCGTTCAACGATTTTAAACGAAGCCACACGCCTTTTTACCGAGTTTTGCAACAATAGGAATAACACGAAGTTTTTGCATTCGTCGCCTTTTTATAAATGACTAATACGTATAACTTTTTACAGATTCTTGCTATATAGGACTTTTCTAGGATTCCTTTTCTAGGATCTCCAGTTTATCGAACACTAGGGATTTTCAATTCGACAATGCTTTTTCCTTGAAAAGAACCAATTGATGAAACATAAGTAAAACGATCAATATACACAATTTTTTAAATTGTACAAAAAATTCAAAGATTCCACTCTGTAATTCGAAGAATTTTTTTTAAACGTTACTTTTATCGGACCTTTAGCACAGAAGCAATAAAATACGAACGAAAAGAAGCAAATTATTCCTTTGATCGTAAAATTTTGCATATGAGTGAGTCTTTGAAGCGTATAGCGTTAGCGCGACAGTTCATACATTTTCCACGATAAGTGTCCTTATAAAAACCTTAAAAACGGATGCAATGAAATAAAAACAAAAAATATTTTTACTTGATTCGGCGCCTCGTTCGTTTAATCAGAGCTTCACATTAACAAGTAAAACATGAAACAAGTCCGCGACGCGCCGCTCCGCGAGCCTTACTCCTCCCCGGCGGGCGAGACATGCATTCCTGCTGCGCTGGAGGACCCACGGGATAGTGCAATCGGCGGGTCAAGCTTAGATAATATACATACATTTAAATGATAAGTAAATGAAATAAAAATAAAATGAGTTTTAAAAAAGTGATTACGCTCTATATTGAAAGAAAATTTAACGAAGTGTGCACCTGTGTAAGAGGATCGCCGCCTGATCTTCACGCGAGGGCCTGATGACAAATTCTGTTTTTTTTTATATAAGGTGCCAAAAATTTTTCGTTCAAAGGCTATGATAAAAAATTTCGTTTTGTTTTAAAAAAGGCAAAATTATGAAGTAGAGTCCACGCACGAGATTCAGACGGTGACTCCTCGAGAAACTGTACTACATTCTTCTTGAGATAACTTGGTCCTTTGTAAAGCTTAAGAATAATAAAACTGAAACTTTCATCGTCCACAAGTCAAACTAAAAGAGAAACTATAAAGTCCCGACTTTGTTGCACGTGATTGTAAAATTTCGGAGGTTCGTAAAAGTATGATCTGAATAGTTTGAAACGTATAAAACGGAGAGCAGAGCTGGTGGCGGAAGAAACAGGCAAACGGAAAAACTAAAAAAAAATAAATAAAAATAATAATAATGAAACGCAGCTAAGATACTTCTAGTTACGTGTGTAGTTAGTATACAAACTCTTCGCTCAATCGTCCTTAAGTAAGAATTGTAATAGGTAATTTTATGATTTTTTGTACGACTCTTCGGGAAGAGGTGAAGAAAGATGATAAAAAAAAGAAACTCTATTCTCGCGCGACTCTGATACAAAAGTATTTCCTCTCCTCGTTAATATACACACTGTTGTTAATCCTTTTACCCGTACGAAGTTTTCATGCACAGAGACTAGCCGCGAATAAAAGGCCTTCAAAAATTGTCGCTTTCATTTTGTGCGTTTACTTTAGTGCCAAAGAAGCAATTAGTTTCTGATTTTACCAAAAAATAAAAAAGTAAAAAAAAGTTTTTTCAAGTCGTACGATACAATCAGTTTGTGCAACAATCATTTACAATAATTAAAAGAAAAAAATTTTGCACATGACAATATGCGTATAGAAAAAGTTTTCTGTTTCAAACGCAAGTTTTTGAAAGTCCTTTTAATCGCGGAGAAAAATCTTCGAAAGACTCTGCGACGCACAAGCAAATAATATACAAAACAAGTAAGAGTTTACCAGAAGTAACATTATTATAAAAAAAAACAAAGGAAATAATAAACAATAATAACGATAAATGAACAAAATAAAAAAAAAAAATAATTGTGGCACAGAAAAGGCGCGACCTGCGAGCGAGCGACCGACGCGAACATATTTTTCATAAACGAGTCGTTGTCAAAACCACACTTCAATTAAGTGTACCGTCGATTATTCAACAAAAAAATGGAATAACTGAAAGACTCAGACCACTTTTCAATTATAGTCTGTAAATAATATTATAATAATATTAATAATAATTAATAGTACTATTAATAATTACTCATAAACAATAACAAATACTTTTGACTGGAAAGAGACAATTCCTCATTTTCGCTGCAGAAAAAGAAATGGTGTAGTGGAGTCGTGAGGATGAAAAGCGAATAAGAAAAAAAGAGTAAATAATTAAAGCGCACACGTAAAGCGACGGGGGAAAGTTTTGTCGAGCGTTTTCTTTTTGTGCGGAGAGCCGAGGAAAGAGAAGCGACTGCGATTGTATGTGTGTTATATGCGAAGTATAAATAAACTTGAACAAAAATAAATAAAAGAGCACGAGCGAGCAAAAAAAAAGAAAAAACTAACAAAAATTGTTGTTGTTGATATTGTTGTCGAAAATGTGTCAAATTAAAATATAAGGATTTGAGGTATCTTAAATTTCGTCGTTTTTTGGAAGAGGAGATTTTTTTGTGCAGCTTGATATTTTACTTTAGATTAGTGGACGGAAGTAAATAATCGGATCCAGTTTGATTTAAAGATTGATTTCATTCAGTTTACTGAGCTTCTCGCGTAATTTTTTTGTTTTCAGTTATCTTAATTATATTACATTAATTACAAGATCATTCGATAATAACTCGCAAAAAGAAACTAAAACTTAAAACGTCTGAAGTTCGCAAAAATTTCATTTTTTTTTTTTGTCTGTTTTGTAGAATTTTTTTAAGAGAATCTCACTTTCGCTAGTAACGAACTTATGATAATGTGAAAATGTCCTATATAATTAAATTACGTTGTCTATGTTAAGTCAAGTATTAGCTTGGACTCCGAAGATACCGGATTTCCGGTATTTGTTTTTTTTCCATATGAACAACTCGCAGGAAGTCTTTCGGATGGAGTAAAACAGCAACGAAGCAGTGACACTCATGAAAGCTATTGAATCTTTCAGAATAACTTCAAAGCCAATATTATTTCAGTACTTGAGCTGCTTTTTTGGCTTTCACTAACTCAACTAGTTCCTATTAGAAAAACAAATAATTTAATTAAATTTTAAATGAAAATTTATAGATTTTTTCATAGTTTTTTTTAATATTTGTTTTATTTAAGTTTATTTACCTTGTATCTTCGCATGCATTCTTTTTTCGTTCTTGTGGGAACACATCCAGATATTTGGTCCCATCTATCTGCAACCGAAGCTGGATAAGTCTTAAGGGCTTGCTCAAGCAACTTTTGTTCCGCTGGAGTCCAAGGCGCCGATGTGGTTTCCTTCTTTTCCTTTACTTCTGCGTCCTGCTTTACTTCTGCATCCTGCTTTACTTTACTGGCTGCTTTATCTGTTAAATATATTAATTTCCATTTAGGATGCTTTATCTGGCGGATCAATTGTTATTGTACATTTAAATTATTTAAACATTTTCTAAAATACTTATAAAATGGTAATAGATATATATAAAAAATTACTGTTCGAATATAAAAACACGTAATTCTTACTGTTATTTTTGCCATTGGTAATGGGATTATCAAGCCTCTCTGTAACAGCTGGCATCCTCTCATCGACATCTTTGTTCTTCTTCTCAGCAATAAAATTGTCAAAAGCTTTCTTGTTCGCTTGTTCTTTGAGACTGGACTTGCTGAAATCTGTTGATTGAAGATCCTTAGCTTTTGCCAGTACCTCTTTGGCATCTCGCTTCACATTAGTTGAACTGGTGTGTTGATTTATGAAATTGGCCACTACCTCCCAGCGTTGATTCGTTCCCGCAGGGAACAAATTCACCGCCTTTATCAGCAATTGCAAGTCGCTCTCCATCCAGGGTGCTGTGTGCGCTTTAACCTGAAATATTTTGTATATTAAGATAGATGAATTTTTTAAGTTGCAAAAAGTAAAAACTGTAAAAATAGAAGTAGCAATGATAGAGTCATACCTGTTTGTCTACACTATTCTTTGAATCAGAATATCCCAAAGCGGCTCTGCGCTCAGCTTGAAGTTTCTGATCAACTTCTTCCATTATCCTTAGAAAAGCAGCTTTACCTTCAGATTTTATGCTCTTTATAGATTCCTCCAGCTGTACTAGCTTGAATAACTCGCACATTTTCTCCACATTTTCCATATGTCTAATGTTATCTTCTGATGTTTCCGCGAAGTAATTGTTTTCCTAATTAGGGAAAGCAAATAATATGAGTAATACAATTAGATTTTAAGTTATTATTACAATTAATTTAAGTTATTATCGAAATTCAATCAAACCTTGCACAGATCCCGGAAATTCTTACGCTCTTTGCGTAATGCCTTCTTCTGCGTCTCGCGTTCTTGCTTGAGAGCGTCAGCACGGGCCCGTTCCTCGGCTTCACGCTTCTCTTTCTCAAGGCGTTCGCGCTCTGCGGCTTCGTGCGCGAGTCTTTCTTCCTCTTGTTGGCGGGCTTTTGCCGCCTCCTGTTTCGCTCTTTTTACCGCCTGCTTTTTATCCTTGTCTTGTTGCTGGAATTGCTTGATGCGCGGATCTGACCAGTATGCCATGTCCACTAGCGACCTTATCCTGGTCATCTCCTCCTTCTTCTTCTTTGCCCGTACTGCCTTGTTCTTCTTCTCGATCCACTTGCGAGTTTCACGACTAAAAAAAGTTTGATTAGATTTTGTTATTTTATAACGAATTCAAATCAACAAACATTAAAAAGAGTAGAGTATAACGAAAGTTAAAGTAATATAAACTTACTCTTGCCCACTTTCTTTGTCTTCTTCATCTTGGTATGAATATTCTCTCCAAGACTCGAAGTCATACCAAAACAAATAGAATTTTTCTACCTGTGCTCTAGGGGTATTTGGACCACCTAACTTAGGAACTGGTTGTTTGACAGACCATCTTGAATTGTCTTTGAATGCTTTTCCCATCACTTCATAAAAATTTTCTTTAGCTTCCTTCTCATCTGGCAAATTGTCATTAAAATATGGATCAACACTATCATAACTTCTTCTTTTAACTGGATTCCCTAATGTTTCCCAAGCTTTAGTAATGCAGGTGAAATAATCATCGTCTGCCCTAATTTCTTCGCCCATAGCTTTTCTTTTGTCAGGATGATGCTTGAGAATTTTGTGTTTATCTGTAATTGGTAACAATTTCATGATTACAAAAAATATTGATCTACTAGCTTTTGATTAATACTGAATTAATTAAAACGATTAACATACATGCTCTTTTAATAACATCCTCAGTAGCTCTGTGTCGAAGATTCTTAATTCCAAGAACAGCATAATGATCCTGTTCCTTCCACTCTTTTGGGTCCAAAGATCGCAAGTATAGAATATCATCTTCAAACTTATAATTAGAAAAATCTTCCTCTTCTTCGGCATCTACTACTTTATTACAGTAATCTAGGCTTATATCCACCCTCCCGTGTCTCCCCTCCAGTACCGACTTCAACCATAATTCTTGTGGAATATATACTATTAAGGCATTTGAAATTGGTTTTTCCATTCTTTGGCTAGCTGAAATTTAAAAAAAAATTTAAATTCCTAAATAAATAATTCAACTAATTTATTTACAAAAAATCAACATATCTATAATAAAATTATATTAGTTTGTTAAAAAAATAAATTATAAAATCATTACAATAACTTAGCTTTCTGACAAAATAAAAGTGAAAATTTAAAAAATTCAAAATCATTTAATAATGAAAATTCAAAATATTTCTACAATATTTAAGATTAAATACGCATTGCAGAAATGTGTTATATTTTCCTAACATAGTAACTCTTTCGCAATGATCCTATATAATGCAGCAAGATTTAAAAATGACATGTTTGTATTATAAATATTGTAACACTTTTAAAAATAGCTTTAAAGCACATGTTACCAAGAGTACTCTACTATTCCTCGCCAAACAAAACGAGTCAGTAATAAACAAATGAACATTCGCCTTAAAAAAATTATAGGACCCGCAGCCTCGTGCACTTCTCGTCCCCCCCGCTCAAAAGACGTACCTGTTCCACCAGGAATAAAAAAAAACTCTATCCGCCAAAATCTACATATACCGTGAAAAAAAATACAAAGCAATCTTGACAAGGTCACCGAGCGCGCTGTTCACCAGCTGTGCTCGTCCGGACTCGAGCGATCAGCGCACGTGGGCCCGACGTCGGGTTCGAGGCTGCGTACCTCCTACGAGGCGGTCGTCGCGTTAGCCCTACGCACGCGGGAGACTCGACGTATAAACATAACCTCGCAGGCCGCGCGGCCACAAGGGCCGAAATAGGTTACTTACGATTCGACGGGCGGCCGACGCATTCCTCGGACTGGGCCGTCTTCGCCATCCAGCCGACGCTTGGTGATCAGGATCGAGTGCACCTGGGAGTTCGAGTGCTCGCGGGGACTGCTTCGTGCCGATCTCCTCGTCCTCCTTGGTCTGGCCGCGCGCGCGACAGTGTGCCGTGTGTCGCTCCGATCCGACCCGACCTCCCCTCACTCAGCATTCAGCGCAGAGTCGCCATCTGAGGTGCGTTCGGAGTTTCGGTGTCGTATGCGCGGCTGACTCGCAAATACCGTCAGAATAAATTTGCAAATTGCATTCGAGGTTTTTCTTGTAAGTGAATTTTTATTTCTATTTTACAGTTTTATTTATACGTTATTTTTTTCTACGTAATTCTTGGATAGTAATACTGGTTTAATTTTGAGGAACTTATAAAGAGGAGATATTTTCGTTAATGTGGAGAAATCGGATACCGAAATAATGTCAGCTTTCGTCAAAATAAAAATCATCCACGAGAATTACAAAAACAGGTGTAAAGTGAAGTGTAAAATTATTTAACAATAGTACGATATATGCATGTTACTGTACATATATCGTACATATGTACATAAAGGATTTGAAGATTTTTCGATACAGAAAATGTGCCGAACCAAGAAAAGAAAATAGTGTAAGTTCATTTACATTTACCGACACCGTACAGTCGAAAATTACCCCGCTTCAAAAAATAAAAGTAATAACAATTTATTAACAAAATTACTTGTGATCTTTTCCTTCCTAGGGGAATAGTGCAATTCTTTTATATTATTTTTAATCTGCTCCCCAGCAGTATTTATCCTCCGCTGTGAGGATAGTTTAATCCCCTTGATCATTGGTGGGCGGTGTACTGTCATCTACGCCCTCCTCTCCTGCAGAGGGACGATCGGAACGGTTTCGGATTCTGCAGAAATCTTTTGGGACTGCATACCTGGCTGTTAATTGTCACCTCATAGTTGCCTATAAACATCAGACTGCCAGGGCCCTGTCGGATTTAAATCCCTAATCCTCCGAAGGCCCAGGATTTTATTACCCTGTGGATATATTCACGGTATTGGCATGTAGAACGGTTTTCTCAAGTACGCGGCCGATCGTCTACCTGACTTCCATCACACCACAGCTCGAGATATTTCCCGCATTCTGAACGTTACTTTTAGAGAGTATATATATATAGTTTACAAAATAAAATGCAAAAAAGAGTTTCACTAAAGTCATCTACAAGAATTTTCAAAAAGAAATGTCTATGATGCAGATATCGAATCGTTTAGCTGATCCTGGCTGATCCACCCTTAGCGCGTATATGATTATTATATAATCTTCAAGACCGTGCTGTTCAATTAACACCTGTATGTTTCTATAAGAGTGTTTATAGTGCATTATATAATTATACTATACTCAAATTTTCCTGAACAAGTTATGTAAAATAAAAAAAGCAAAATATTATTGGGGTCCATTCACATAATCCGTCTTGCAGTAAGTACATCATGCCCTTCCAAAACTTTCTCTTATTATTGTCTTGATCGAAATCGAAGAAGAAAGGTACACAGCGCTTTAATCAAACCACGCGCCGGCGATTCACTCCCGCGGCGTTCCCTCGTCCATACTCTGGCAAAACGACGTATATTATGGTTTAAACTATAGCTCATAAAGCGTACATACAAAAAGCAGAAGTAGTTTACGATATTATGGATAACCGTATTTATGAATTGATTGCTGTAGTTCTATTTTTCGCCAACTAATGTAATTTCCATTACCATTTAAATCCCAACACCGAGTTCATAGAAGCATCGCGAAAGTACGATACTACGATCATACTATACACTATATATACGCTTCAAACAATGAATCAGCTCACGAGTCAGTAGGCTTTGTCTGCAAACGTACGACAGGAGTTCACTCGAGCGTGAAATTTTTGCGTTGGAGGGGGTAAAAGCACAACGGAAACAGTCGCCCCCGTCTGTCCCATCGCCGTGTTTATCCCCACTCCAGTGGGCCCCTCGCCAAAATTTCAAGCTACGTCGTGACCCGTCGTGACATGCAGACCCAGTCTCGCGCGGCAGCACTCCCCGCAAGGTGCCCACGGGCCGGTCCACTGCCGCAGCCTACTAGCCCCACGTTTTAGATCTGGGCCGCCGCGCCATACCGGCCGTCGCTCCGACGGAAATTGACCAATGGGCTGCGCACCTCGCCAGCTGATCCCCGCAGCAGGCCAGCTCGGCGTGTGTCAGTAGGCGCCCGCACCTCGTCGTCGGTGTAGCGAGCGAGCCAGTCAGTGTGCGGTGAGAGCGCAGCAGGGCCTACCTCTCCAGGGAGAGCGGATCGTCGCACGCGGCAGTGCAGTCGTTCGTGATCGAGGACGCGGCGCGCAGCGCTCGGTCGTATTTACACACCAGGCGGCGGACACGCGCTCACGGAAATGGCGGCCCGCAAACACTGAGTGCGCTCGGGCCAATAATGTGCCAGTGGAGGAGCGCGAGGACGCGAGCCCCGATGCACCGCCGCAGCAGCCCCGGGTCGTAACGCGACGCCCCCCCTCTCCTCACTCTCTCTCGCTCGCTCTCCTCGCACCTCCCCGCCCGCCTGCAGCAGACGCGCCAGCGGCCCTCGATGAGCCCGCTCGCATCAAGTGCCTTCTCCTACGGCCCGGTGTACCCAGCGACGCAGCTCGCCTGCCCTTCGGTGAGTTCCCCGAGCCATTGGCCAGTCGCCTCGTACACTTAGTCACTCAAGCGCGGCTCCGGCGGTGCGTAGTACACTTCTCGAAAGTTGCTCCGAGTACGCATCGTCTACGCCTCGCTATTGGGGACTTTCGTTGTTGCCGTGTTGTTTAAGAGCACGTGCGACTGTCAAAATATAGGCTGGAAGGTGGACAGAAGCTTTTTGGAGCAAGCAAAATAAAAGTGGTGCAGTGAACTCGTTGGGTTTCATGCAGGAGTTAATTGGTCAAGCGGAGAGCTTGAGTCCACGGTGGTCAATGGTACATGACAATGGTGTTAGTACAGGAGTAAATAAATTTTCAGTTAATTAGTTAATGTCAAAATGAAGATGCTCCAAAATCAGAAACAAATAAGTCATTGAGGGTTCATGCATAATAGATGCATGCAACTATTTCTATTGTGTTAGTCTTAGATTTGGCTTTGGTAATAATAATTAATAGATAATTTACTTAAAGGGATTATAAAGGGGTTATACTTCTATTCACCTAAGGGTACTTGAGCAGATTTTCTTTATTTTATTGTGTAGTGTACAAAGTATATTTTTTACCTAACAAGACCAAAAATAAAAATACAATTAATTTTCTCAAATATGCATAATTAATGAAAGTGGTATATTAGCCCTGTTAAGCAAAAGAAATGAAAATTATTTGTATAATATAATGTTTTAACATTTATTTTATTTTAAGCCAACGACATTATTTTAATCTAATTGTTATTTTTTATATTTTTGTGCAGATGTTTTGTTCCATGAAATTATTCCTTGCTCCTGGAGTAGAAAATCGTTTCTAAGGGTGTCCAAGTGTGGCATTTAGCCATATCAATCTTGGTTAACATTAAGTATAAAATTAGACAGTTTTTGAATGAAGAAAACATGTCCCAGCTGAACATTAGCACGGGGAAGCGAGGCCGAGGCGTCGCCAGCACGTCGACATCATCGGTCTCTGCTCTCAGTAGCTCCACAGACTTAGCCAGCCTCTTTGAGTGTCCTGTATGCTTTGATTATGTTTTACCACCAATTCTTCAGTGCCAGAGTGGTCATTTAGTTTGCAGTAATTGCAGACCTAAACTCACTTGTTGCCCTACGTGTCGAGGGCCTTTAGGTTAGTAGTCCAATCAATTATTAACAATTATTTTATAATTCTCTTTATTCCAATAATTAATTGAAAAACCATTTAATCATTTAGGCAATATACGAAATCTTGCAATGGAGAAAGTGGCCAGTAATGTCATGTTCCCGTGTAAGTACTCAACCAGTGGCTGCGCAGTGACATTGGTGCATACAGAGAAACTTGATCACGAGGATACCTGTGAATTCCGTCCTTATAGTTGTCCCTGCCCAGGCGCCTCTTGCAAATGGCAGGGATCTTTAGAATTGGTCATGAACCACCTGGTGATGAGTCACAAAAGCATCACAACCCTACAAGGTATGCTCATTAAATTAATATTAGCAACATTTTTTTTATTATTAAATTAGAACATTATTCATTTTTTATTTATTTATTTAGGTGAAGACATTGTTTTTCTGGCAACCGATATCAATTTGCCCGGTGCAGTGGATTGGGTTATGATGCAATCCTGCTTTAATCACCATTTTATGCTTGTGCTCGAAAAACAAGAAAAGTATGATGGACACCAGCAATTTTTTGCAATTGTACAACTAATTGGCTCAAGAAAACAAGCAGAAAATTTCGCCTACAGGTAAGATTATATAATATTAAAATAAGATAATTGAACCAAAATTTAGTTAACATGTTCTTAAAAAAAGCAGTGCATATTTATCTTTCGTTATCTGTAATCTATTATTTGATATTGAGCTTTTATGATATGTCCATTAGCAATATTTTAATTAAATAATTTCTTTAAATTGATATTTCGTTAGGTTAATATTATTCTTAAAGTTTTAATCATATTGAGATAAATTAAATTTTAGACAGATAAAAATTATGGAATGTAGAAATTACATATAAAATTGATTAAAAACTAGATCAAAATACTGCTTTTCATGATTTGATATATTTATGTAAAGTATAATAACTGTAAAACTGTTATGTAATTCACCACACCTAGAAATAAGTGATGTGTTGAATTTAAGGTACTGCAGGTTTTCTGTAATTTCTCAACATATATTATAATTTTAAAAATCATACAAAAGTTGTAAATTTTACATTAAAATCGCAATAAGTTATTTCAATGTCATTTTTTTTCTATGTAATCAAAGAGTAGTAACAGTAGCAATAACAATTCCAGAGTATTTTACGACATCATTTGAAAAAAAATTATGTAGGTCAAGCAAACTAAACAAATTGTATTTGTTTGTTACTGATTTACACAGTTTTTTTAATTATTCACATTGGAAAATAAAAATTGTAGCTCTAATGCAAACAACAATATTAAATAATCCTTTACTTTTACAGACTGGAACTTAACGGTCATCGCAGACGGTTGACGTGGGAGGCGATGCCACGCTCGATTCACGAGGGTGTGTCGTCGGCAATCCTTAACTCGGATTGCCTCGTGTTCGACACGTCGATCGCGCAGCTCTTCGCCGACAACGGCAACCTCGGCATCAACGTCACCATATCGATGGCATGAGGCAAAGCCACGACGTCCGCTGGCTTCTGAACTCGTCACGCCGCCGACAAACGCCACTCGGTCTGACCCATACCAAACGGACAGTAACGACCGGGAATCGCAACGACAGACGGTGGAGGGGTGCCCTCGCGCGCGTATGTACGGGAGCTGCTGTACACCACGGCGCGTCAGCCCCTCCGGACCTCCCCCGCGAGGCCTGCTTGGAATGAGTGTTTGTGATACTAACGTTCTAAAACAAAAAAGGAAGAGAAGCAGATTTAAATAGATTATATATCGCTTGCTTGGCGAACCCTTACTTTCTTACGTCTCTGCTGAGTTTCTTGGGAAATGCGTAAACAACTGCCTCTCCGAGTTTACATTTTATTACCGTTTCGATACGAACTAGCTTGATAAGAGTTTAGAAATTTTCTCTGCGCGACGATATCACATCATCTTGGTTCTCTTACATGTTACACTTTTCTTTTTTTTACATTCAAAGGAATGTAAAATGCCAAAGAACATTATTCAGTGAAAATGTCTGTTTAAGGCTTAAGCAGATTTCTAATTTTATTTTAATCATAGCTTTCGGTTATTTTATAGTATTTTTTGTACGCGTTGGTGCGTAAAGTAAAGCTTGCTTATCGCACGAATGCGTGCAACAAAATGACATCAATACTGTTTTTAAAATTTGTTTGCTTTCATCCGTGTTTTTAAAATAATCTACGAATACAGTAAAAGAAAAAGTCATGTTCATTAGTATTTTACAATTCCCGTTAATATTCTTCAACAATCAAAAGTAAAGTTTGCTTTCCCTATTTAAAATTAGTAATAATAAAGTCTACAGCCGATCGTTTGAAATTTTAAAACTAACTTAGGGAGGTAATGGAAAACGAAAATAGTAATCTACTTTAATTATCGTCATTTTAAATCTTTGAAAATTTTCGAATTTCTCTAGGGCCTTCGTTAATTTCGAACCATCCTCTTCTGATTATGTAGACTACATAGACGTGTGTTTTAACTGATCGACTCGCACACGTTTACTTTTCGCTTCATTTTTGTTTTCTCTCGATTTCTTTGCTCCCGCCTGGGAGCAGGTGGAGAATATCTTCCACCTCGTATCTTTTGTATACGAAAGCTTCATTCATAGGATGGTTCAGACTGAATTGTAAATTTCACTATCGTAAAGAAATAATTATAGCCGTGTAAATGAAAAAAATTGATAAGGTCTTAATGAAATTCGACATGTTAAGCGAGCGTAGGAAGAATCACAAAAAGATTGATCGATTTTAATTTTTCCTTCTGATTTTTTTTTATTAATTTGTACTGATTTTGTGGCACAACTAGTCGCTTAACATAACGAATTGGTTAATGATCGTGCGAAGACACTAATCATAAAAGTGAATTTAAAGTAAATATAATTATAATGAATAAATAAAAGCGTTGAACCGTCGCAGTGAAGGCGAGTTTGAGGAGATACGTTTTTTCACGAGTGAAAGTTTAAATTTCGAAGTTCACTTCTTTACCTTATTACAAAAGCGACGGCGTTTGCTTTTAGCTGCGCGGGATGCAGTTTAAGACAAGAGCGTTTTCAACTATTTTATATTGTATTGCAACAGACACCTCTCGAGCTTTTTAAGACGAACACTTTAGCGAAGTTTCCACGACGTAGCTTAAACGAAACTCGATTTTAATCTAAATCTAAAGAAGAAAATTTAATAGGGGTTCAATTTAAAGGGGCATACTCTAAACTGATTTGTGGAGCGTGCGTCGAACGAAATGAAAATAAAAGTCAGCATAAACGTAGATTTTATCTGCTATGTGATAAACGAAATAAAATTACGATTATAGATATACAAAAAAAACAACAAATCTTAACAAAAAAAAAATGAAGAAGTGACTTAGTCGTGCACTAACTAGAAAGTTTTAGGAATTTAAGTTA
The DNA here is from genome assembly GCA_900480045.1 of Eurytoma adleriae. Taxonomy (NCBI): domain Eukaryota; kingdom Metazoa; phylum Arthropoda; class Insecta; order Hymenoptera; family Eurytomidae; genus Eurytoma; species Eurytoma adleriae. Next base: position 42,138 of record UXGC01000156.1, on the reverse strand, counting down.
AACGAGATTAAAGAACAAAACTAAAAGGACTGAGTCATCTAAACAATCTTTGAACCTGTCACAATCGTAAGGTATACTTAAAACTTATGATGGAAACATTGATTTCGCGATGAAATTAAAAATAAAATAAAACGAGCAAGCCAAGTAAAAAATTGCATTTAGCTGAGTAGGCTTAGTTGAATCCAATCTTATACTTGAAACTGCATAGGAAACGATATATTTCACTCGAGGCAGCCGCGGTGTACGTAACAATATCGACATGTAAATAATTTTACAAGTTTCGCAAGAAAATAAATAAATAAATAAAAAATATTTTAAGCTCGACGAAGTAACGAAACTGCTTAATATTGTGCACTCTCCGCTATGAAAGATAGCGAAATCTTCATTAGTGCATTAGTTCATAACGTGTAGTTATTTTTTTTACCTTTGTGTAATAAAATTGGTTAAAAATAATAATAGGACTGTTTTCTTATTTTTTAACTGTCAACGTAAAAAGTTGCGCCGATTTAGATCCACGTTTAGTGTTTTAACGAAACTCATAAATATTCATATTTATATTAGAATAATTTAACTGTTTAATATGTTATACTACTTAACTTGCACCCATACTATTGTACCAACCGACATTTTTTTTAAAATGTTTACCTCGTTACGTTCTGTCATCATTTCTTTAAACTTACACTTATCAATTGTGTCGTAGTGTCAACGTACTTTCGTACCGGAGAGTGCACGGCATATTTTGCGATGATTGAGACGTTTAAAAAAAAGGGAGAGATAAAGGAATCAAAGAACTACTAATGCAATTTTTATTCTTTATTGTAACGAGCGGGTACTGCTTTCATGCTCTTGTTCATTTGTCGAACGAACGAACGCCTGCTTTATTGAAAAAAAGTGTACATAAACTATACTTGTAAGATAAAAACAGTTTTCATTTACCTTAAGGTATCTACAATAAATCTTTTCTTTTTTAAATTGAAAATTATGCGAGTTATTGCGACTTCAGTTTTGGCCCCTTGTACTAATATCCTTCACCATCGTTTTTTCCATTTTATGAGTTTATAAATAATTTTCTTTATTATTTAAATTTTGTTACTCATATCTCCAAAATTCATTGTTCTATATATTGGACGTTATTTGTAAAAATCAATATCATTAAAATTACTGTAAATCAAAAGTCTTATTGTTACATTATACAAAGTCTTCATTGTAAATTGTACTAAGTGATTCAGATAAGCATTTCTTATTTATTGTTTATTTGTTTATTATTATAAAATCACAACAAATAGGTTTACAAGTAATGTAAATAGAATTAACCAAATGTTTGTAATGTTTCTTTTTATTTTTATACTAAACAATAGTAATATGTAGTGTAGTATAGCGATTATTATTTTTAAATATTTTAAAATGGTTACTTTTTTTATAAAGCTGTGCTAAACAATCACTTTGCATGTTAAACCCTTTTGTTTAACTTTTTGTATAAATTACATAAAGTTAAAAATAAGTATTTCTACTTTTTTTTAATTAAATGATTACTTATCCTTATAAATTAGAATAAAGTGTTGTTAAGTTTCTAATCATTTTCTATACTTTTAAAAATTAAATTCTCAATAAATTTTTGCGTAATATAAATAATCCTCGTAGTTATATCAACCATAAAGCAGAATAATTTTGGTAATCGTAATTAAAATATCAATGCGAAAGTAATTCTCATTGGTCAAGGTTATCTAAATTTAGAAGAGAAAAAAGAAAAGAAACTTAATGAACTTTCTCCAAAGTACATATGTACATCTAATTCTTCTACCGCAGGGAATCCTCCAATCATTTACTATCGCTATCTAATTATTTACATTATTTTTTTCAGCCTAATTAATTTCCTCTCACGTTTCTCTCCGCAAAACCCGCAATAATCTCTCACTTATACTAATCCCAAAAAAGGCACCTCGCGAATTTCGTAGTTCCCGCGCTTCCCGCGTGCGTCGCGAATGCTAAAAAAACCCCACGCGCCGCCGCCATAATACAATCTCGTTCGATTGCCCGACCTCGCCGGGCGGCACGCGCGCGCGCCTCGCTTCTTTCCCCGCCGGACGTGCCGCGCGCAACTTGTTGCCTGCCCTCCGCCGCCGCGCCGATTCTCCCGACGACAGTTTTTCCGCAGACACCGCCAGCAGCATGACCAACTACCACAAGCCCGAGGCGAAGACCATCGCCAGGCTCGAGGAGCTCGCCAACCTCCTCCGCATACACTCCATCAACGCCACCCAGGCCAGCAAGTCCGGGTAAGTGTGCCTCCACGTTTTGCCATTCTGTCTGCCTGTACTCGCTTACACCGTTCGCGAGACTACGCAGGTCTGTGTGATATATGTACAGAAACATTTCAATGGGTTTATACAAAGTTTCTTTCTTTTTTTACGATGTTAGTAAGGATGGCTTGTTCGTACAATCAGCAGTACTCAAGTTGGAGTGAGTGTAGGTATACTTGTGTGTAGGTGTGCAAAGAGAGGAGTGATCTAGTGTATAGCAAAGTGACTTGATAAGCAGTCGGCGTCGCTTGCATTCTACGTTTTTTGCTCGCCGCGGATTCCACGTAGCGAAGTTCTTCTCTCGCCGTAGCGGTTCGTCATCGCGCGGAGAATATGGATTTCGCGGCGATGCAGCGGCGCTCCGTCAATGTCGGAGGCACGCAGTATCCGTCGCGCGCTTATTAAGCGCGATGATGCGAGAGAAAATTCACCGGTCGAGTCATCATCGCGTTGCATGCGGCTCCCCGCGCCTTTTCTCTAGCGGTGATGCCTGCTGTTTTTTGTCGTCTCGCGAACCGGTTGCTTCGCTCTCGCGGGCTCGGAGGTGCACGCAGGCAGGCGAGTTTGGAAATTTCACCTCGGACGCGGCGAATGATCGATAATGGTGATTGTTAATGTTAGACTCGGGGACGCGCGTTATCGGGCCGTGCCACCGCGGCGCGTGCATATTTATGAGGTCAAAGTTTTATCGGCGGACGTGTGTCTAGATTCAGCGTGGAACGATCATCCAGAAGATCGCTGAGCGCCGCGGATTTTCGGAGGGCAGTTTTCCGAGCGGCTGTGGAGGTTCGAATATTTCGGAGGTTCGCGCGCTCCGGCATTGCTGCTCCGCTGTATATATATATATATATATAGCGCTTTGGAAAATTCGACCGTACGGCTGAACCCAGCGGGCCTTTATCTACTGAAAATTGAAATTATTTTTTGATTGAGAGATTTTCCGTAAATTTTATAAGAATTGTTGTACCGTAAAAATTACGAAGGAATACGTAATCGTCAGGTAGTTAGTGTCGCAATGGAAAATCACGAAAAAATAACGGTTATTTTCCGTAAATGTTATAGCACTAAACAATTTCATACTGAAAAAAGGTCACCCGATTACGTGTTTGTCTATACTCTTTATGGGAAAATTCTCTTTGTACACTTATGGAAAACTTGACTTTCATGTCTTTGTAAAGCAGTAATGAGGAATTGTAAATTTTTTGAATTGCTGTACGAGAGACTATTTTTGTCTTATCCAGAGGTACCGTCACTGTTGAAAATGTTAACTAAATCGATTATGTATGCTGTAGAAAACGAATTCGATTTGAATGTAGTTTTCAAAATGAACTCAAGAGAATATTTCAATGTATACAGTACTTATAAATTTAAATAATCACTACTGAATTTAATTATAATTACATAAAGCAATCAATATCATTATTTTGCACTATATAAAGTGAAATAGTTAAAGTTCTATTTATAAAAGAACAGAAACTTCCACTGCGACTAAATATAAATATTTATAACTTCATCATTTTTTTGTTTAACTTCTTAATTCAGTTGTAAAAGATAAAGACATGACATGACCTTCTTACATATATATTTTTATTACTTCCCTACACTTTTAAATTGAGTAATAATAGAAAATGACAAATTAACCATACTTTTTGTTTAAGCCGTAAAAAATACCACGTTCCAGTTCTTTTTTACTCTAGTATAAAAAAATTATCTACAAAAACACTTTAAAAACTTATATTTAAACTTAACTACAAAAGTCAATCAACTCATTATGTACGACGAACTTCCATTCTGAGACCACCGCGAGGCGCAAACCGCGTGTCCGTGTATATCTAAATATAAGTGCGCGACGGGAGAAAACAAGCCAAACCATCGCGTTACTCCGAGTTGGTCGTTTTTGCCGGTCTGCCTCCTCCCGCGCCGCCGCAGGCCGCAGATAAAAGCGCGAAAAACGAACGGCTCGCCTCCCCCCGCTATATCCGCTTATGTAACGATCGCGTGACGCGCTGCCTCCTCCTCGCATTCTCCAGAGGCGCAGGTACGCTGCTCGCGAGACCGGAATAATTTCTTTTTTGGCAAAATGCAAAATTCAGAAGGATACCGGAGAGGTTCATGTTTTTGAGGTGAAGTTGGGGAGAATTTTTTTCTGGAAGATTCCAGCGGAGCTCAGCTTATCGGACGATATCGACTACTCGGTTACGTTAGTTTTGTAACCGCGGCTGTAAGTGCGCTACTGATAGATCGCGGATTTTATAGTCTGAACTTTGGACGGTTGAGAAAGCTCCTTCCTTCGTGCTGATCTGTAGGTGATGTTTTCCTGTTTACCGCTAAAAGTTGTGTTTTGCAAATTTTTAATTCTGTTAAAAAAATTGTCTTATGAATAATATCAATTAATGAATACTAGTTACGCGTACATATAAAAAAAACAATCGCTACTGTTTAATTTATTTATTTAAAATTTAATATATCCTTTTTGTACTAAATTATTACTTAGTTACTGAAAAATTTCTAATTTTTTCTCAAATACAATAATAATTTAATATTTTTTGTATTAATATCATACCGAGTTAAGTATTCCTTATAGTAATATAACCCATCTCATATTCGTAACGTAATCAATAAAAAAATATTGATCGTCCCGACCACGAAAAAACAAAAAAAAAATTCACGCACCTCATAAAACTACTTGTTTCAACGATCAATAACCCGCTCCTCCGCGTATACCCATCGCAAAACCCCGCAAACCCAGTGCGCACTTATACCTCCCCTTCACGCAAAAAAAACCACCGCAGAAATAAAATAAAACACCGCCTCCTACTCCCGCAGGACACTCCCTCGTCCGATAGAAAGAAAAAAAATAAGATAGAAGCGAGCGGAGCCCGAGCGCGAGTCGAGCAACCCTTCGATCGCGGGCGTAGCGCGCGCGCGGAAGGACAAAAAAGAAAAAAAGGGAAGCGAAGAAACGAGGCGCGCGAGAGGTGAGCAAAGGGAAGGAAGGCGCGCACGCAGGCATCGCGTCAATTCGAAACGGGATCGATTAGCGCGAAAGCCGAGCCGAGCGGCGGCGGCGTCGGCGGTGTGGTGGGGCTGTGTCGCATCGCTCGCGCGCGCGCGAAAACCCATCCCCGCGGCAGCGACGCGCGACCGCCCGTCCAGTCGGCCGACGCACTCCACGCCGGACGCGCCTATCCATACGCGGCCAACCCCCTCCGGTAGTTAGACACCCCCTCTTCTTTTTTTTTTTAATTTTTTTTTTTTCGTTTCGTTTTTTTTTTCTTTCGCCCGTCGCGCGAAGATGGTGAACGCGCCGAACGTGCAGGTGCTCAAGGACCAGGCGCAGCTGCTCCGCATACACAGCCTCCAGGCGACCGAGGTCTCCAAGAGCGGGTGAGAAGCTACTCTGGGTTTATCTTTTTTTTTCTTTTGTTTTGGAGAAAAAATTAAATGAAACTTAGGGATGCGATTATTATTTTTTTAATTAAGTCGGTTAAAAATTATAATTTTTGGGTGATAAGCGTGTTGTGGTCGAGGGGGGGAGGTTTATTGTTTAGTACGGTGAAAACTTGACGTTAATAAAATGAAATTTGAATCGAACGTGGGGGCAGGGGTAGTCGGGCCTGTGCGGAAACGACTACGCGACTCGTATCGAGCGAGCGTTTCTTTGATAATGCGCGTTTTCACTTGGCGCGGGATATCGATTCTTGCGCGGGCCGCGCGCGATGCTCGGGTGTCTGGATCGATCGGTTTTTAATGCGAAATTCAACGATGCAACCGCGATGAATTTTAATTTTTCTATTTAGAAAAATTTGCGTGTTAATTTTCCAACATTTGAATACCATGAGCAAACTGGAAATTGATAATAAGTGAAATACATATATATGTAAACGTGTTCGTACAAACGAAATTATTATTTATGATTTATAAGAAATCTTAAACTTTCGGTATTATTTTAAAAGAATTCACTAGTGTTATTAATTTCACTAATTCTGTCAAATTGCAATTGAATTTTCGTATAAGGGGAGTTAATAAAATGAATTGCAGAAATAAAATTGTTTAAGATACTTGTGATTACAAATTTGTATACAAACATAATACACTCTCGCAAATTTATGTAATCGTCATTATTATTGATTGTGTTTTAACAACTATATTCTCAAATATTATTCTAATATAGTCGTGATTGATTTTCTATTTAATTCCGCAAAAAAATTACGCAAGCATTAATTTCTTGTCGTTAAAATAAAAATTTATTTTGAAAATTGCGTAAAATTGTCCCAACTAAAAAAATCTCATAAAAAAATATCTAAATAAAATTTGGAATAGTTTATCATCCCTCGGTCTGGCTAGACGGGCAAACCGGTACGGGGGGCAAGGCGAGCAATCCTCCGGCAAGGTCAGACTCGGAGCGGAATTGAAGCGGTCGGGGGGTCCCCGGACGGGTTCCCTCATCTCGCCGGTCAATAAACGCACCCCGCGCTTCTTGTGTATAAGGTCAACTCTGTTGTGGATTAGGTGCGCCGCGATTCGCCCGACCCGCGACGATCCTAATACTTATCAGCGAATTTCGTATTCGCCTATACTATTTACATCGAACGAAATTGAATTTGTAATGCGAAATTCGTTGAATAATATTTTAGATCGATATAATTCGAATAATTGATTAATCATTGCCTAAATACTTTTAATGATTATTAGAAAATAATTTTTTATTTTAATATCTTTATTTATTTTTATGTATTTGTATTGTTACATAATTTACTAAATCCTCGAATAAAAATTTAATCCCTTAATAAACTCTACATCTCAAAGTCACTATCAGTTGTAGAAACGTCAAGCCCACACATCCTATACTAACGGAAAATTTTGTTTGACGATCTGCTTCGACATTATCAGCAAAAACGAGCACCTCAAATTAACCACCCAAATCAATTCAGACTTGATTTTCTCGACAATTAAACCACATATGCCGAAAAAAAGGGAACCAGCAGTAACTTTCCGACGTGGGTGCGAACGAGCGGGACACCCGGCGGTTGGCGCATGCACCACCGGACGTCCAATGCTCGCGCGGCGCCGCGCAGATAAGCTCGAAAAAATAAAGCCGGCGAATCGCGATTGCGCAACTCCTCCGCCGACGGCGATAATCGCGCGCGATACAACGCCTCGCGCGATCGTCTCGCGTGATGCCTGCCGATGATGCAGCCGGCGTACGCGACGCGTGATTTTTTTTATGCTAAGCGTGATCGACGCGGTGAGAATGGAGAAGTTACGATACGATTACTGAAAAAAGAGGAACTCGATCTGCTTCTGTTACAATTATTACTTGCGCAATCTATCGAACGATTTATTATGTTATGATAAGACTAGGGGAAATTTAAAAAATATTATTAAGACCTCATAGTAACTAGTTTAAACAAATTTTCTCACAAATCGTATACATGTATAGGTATAAAATGTCTGTATGCAAATTTCAAAAAAGAATTAATTATGTACCTACTCAATTCATCAAAATTTCCAAAATATATAAATTTTTTAAATATAGTTTCCTTTATTCAAACAAATATATTGTGATTCCATAAATAGATTATCTTTCATACGATTTCTTGGATGTTATGCTATTAGAGAAAATATTTTAATTTAAGGAGATATTTTCATTTGCATTAGTCAGTGTTTATTAAAATATCATAAAAGTTACACTTTCATATTTATAGCAGTTTATCAAACTGTGAATGACGTACGTAATTTATTTTTTTATTGAACCTAATTACTAAGCTATTTACTTTTTAATATTTACCAGTCAAGAGTAGTAGCAATGTCCTTAATACTTAATACGATAAAGTATGCAAACAATTTCGATGGATATTACTTTTTTTGAAACGATTTTCAAATCGGTCTTTTATAATGAAAAGGTAATGTTTTATGCTGGAAATCATAATGTCTTCCATCGATGAAATGATTTATGAAAAATTGTTCAACTAATGCGAGAAAATTAGCTTTTCTTTGTCAAAAGTAAACACACCTTTTCAACGACTCACAATGTAACAAAAATACTCGAACGTTAAAAAATTGTCACTTCATTTAGAAGCACAGAAAGACGTAACTTTTACGACCTGACGTAACGGTGAGAAAAATGCAAGCGCACCGAAGGACGTGCCTCCGCGTTTTTTTTCAATGACATTTTATTTTCAAATAGATCACTCATTTTTCCCTGTTGCACTGAAGTTACTACTTTTTGCGAAATTCCACTCGAGGTCGTTTGATAAAGTGGAGCGCCTCGTAAAAATGTCTAATTGCACTCATACTTGCTGAGAATTTTGTTACTGAAGTATGTAGTAAAACGATATTTTTTTCAATTTTTCAGACATCCGACATCATGCGCATCGATGGCAGAAATTATGTCCGTGCTCTTCTTTCACACTATGCGCTACAAGGTCTCGGCACCTCGCGACCCCAGCAGCGACAGGTTCATCCTGAGCAAGGGCCACGCCGCCCCCATCCTATACGCAGGTACGTTTTACATATTTTTTGTAATTTCTGTAGAAAAAAAAGGATAAAAAGAATATTGAACTAAATATTTTCACTAATTTATTTAAGAGTCAAACTGAACTGTTTCTGAAGCTTTTTAGTACATCATGATTTTTTCATTATGAATTTATAATCCTGATGAATAATCATGTATCATCGAATTAATTCAAATTAATTTGCTACTGATTCAGTCGATCATCCAAGTCAAATTGACTCATTAAAATCAATCTCGTTATTAAGTGCATTTGTGGTAATAATACAATATAATATAACAAAATAATAATAAAATACGATATAATAAGAAAACAAGTATCTAATGAAATGTTCTTTGCAGCGTGGTCTGAGGCTGGTCTGTTCCCGGCGAAGGAACTGCTGAATCTGCGCAGGTTCGACAGCGACTTGGAGGGTCACCCGACACCCAGGCTCAACTTCGTTGACGTGGCGACCGGATCGCTCGGACAGGGTCTGTCCGTCGCCGCCGGCATGGCATACGTCGGCAAGTACTTCGATAAGGCCAGCTACAGGTGCGTCGACGTTTTATCTACGCTTGTTGGCCGAACACCGCGCAACGAACAAAATCCTGTAGCGTTACTAAACGTTTATTCGTATAGGATAAAAAGAATTGTAAATTTTGAAATTTTGTGATAATGCTGTAATGGTTTGAAGAAGTATACAGAGATGACCGTTTGATACCGCTTTAAAATTGCACTAGAAATTTGTTTACAGTACAGTCATTTTTTAGATTAAAACAAGTTGAAGGAAATTGTTAGATCTGCAACTTCATTACATAAAAGATGTTTATACAAGTGCACCATATTTGTAGATTAAAGATCAAAAGCTGCACAGTTATTTTGATGATTCTAGAAAATGAAGCACTTACGCAATATTCTGGTCAAATCAAATTTAAAATTATATTGCCATTTATTTTGAGAAAAAAGTTTAGCAACATTTATTTAATTATAAATAATTACAGTAATTAGTTGCCTAATTCGGCTTTTTAATATCTTTTAAATATGTGAATGCAGCAAAAACTCTTATATCAAAGTTCAGGGGAACTTATTTAGGATTCTAAAATGTCCAGAAGTTGTTTCTCAATTAATAAGCTATTACATAATACGATACTTGCATAAAATACAAATTTAAGATCTTTAATTAAAAAAATATATGTAATAATAATTTAAATGAACAAAAGTAGAATGCTAAATTGAAATTATTTCAAAATTGTAGAACATACTGCTTGATTGGTGATGGTGAGTCAGCGGAAGGTTCGATCTGGGAAGCTTTGCATTTTGCCTCGTTCTACAATCTGGACAACCTCTGCGCGATCTTCGACATCAACCGATTGGGTCAGAGCGAGCCCACATCCCTTCAGCACAATATGGAGGTCTACCGCAAGAGGCTTGAGGCCTTCGGATTCAACGCAATCGTAGTGGACGGCCATGACGTCGAAGAACTCGTCAAGGTACAAAAATTTCAGAGATTAGAGAATTTGTTAAATGATAGAATGTCGTTAAATTAAAACTTACTTGTCAATGTTGTACAGAATTTATTACTGAATTTATTTTTCTAATACTAGAAACAATATTTACATCTATATAACTTTCGCTTCTAATAATAGAAAATAAATTCAGTAATAAATTAACTTTAACTTAACCATTTTAAAGAACAAATTTAAAAGATTATGACTGAATAAAACGTGAAATTGCAGGCATTCCATGAAGCTGAGCACACGAAGGGCAGACCAACCGCTATCCTGGCGAAGACGTTCAAGGGTAAGAACTTCGTAAACATTGAAGATCTGGATAACTGGCACGGCAAAGCTATCACTGGCAGCCAAAGCCAGGAAGTAATAAAACACCTTCAGACGATGCTGAAGGGCACCACACCCTTCGACCGCAACATCGCCAAGCCCGTCGACGACGCGCCAAAGGTCGACATTAGAAACGTCAAGCTCGACACCGCGCCCAGCTACAAGCTCGGCGAACCGGTCGCCACTCGTCTTGCCTATGGCACTGCTCTTGCCAAGGTAAATACTTCCTGTGTACTTTTAATTAAATATTTTAACAAAATTAAAAGTGTTTAAATCGTTTTCTCTAATATTCTTCTAGTGAAAATGTCTCTAATTTCAAACTCATTACTGCGAATTAATGAAAATTCACTATTTTAATGCTTATATTTTCTTTTCTATCTCTTATAATGTGAAAGAGTAAAAACCCACTTGCTCCAAGTGAATCAGTCTTTTGAAGTAGACTAATTTTTCATGCAAACGGAGTGATTTTTTTATAATTCTCACTCTCTTTTTTTACATTGTGAGAGAATCTTTTCAAAAAAAGTGAAGTGGAAATTAATTAGTTTCTTTGGATACTTTCCAGTTGGCTAAGAACAACCCGCGCGTCATTGGTCTCGACGGCGACACGAAAAACTCGACGTTCGCAGAGAAGATCAAGACCGTTGACCCCAAGCGCTTCATCGAGGGCTATATTGCCGAGCAAAACATCGTCGGTGTAGCTATTGGAGCAGCATGCAGGGATCGTACCGTAGCCTTCGTCTCAGCCTTCGCTGCTTTCTTCAGCCGTGCTTATGATCAGGTGAGTGTCGTATCTAATCATCATTTACTAAGTCACCATCGAAATATTGTACTCGCGTTCATTTTAAAAATAATAAAGTAGAAGAGTGCAAACGTTTCTATATATTAAACCAATATACAAAATGTTATTGGAATTAACAATTAAAAGTACGTTAAATACTTATTATATTGTTTAAAACAAAAACATTATTAAAAAGTAAATTGAAACGTTTATTTATATACAAAAAGGTAATTTATGAATTTAAAGAATTAACATTTATTTAGAGCATGGGAAATTGGTGCAGATAGTTTAAGGCAGCAGTGAAGTCATACAAGTGAAAAAAGGGCTTGTAGACAGTACTTGTTCTTGATAGCCTTGACGTGTCAAGGAGATAATCTTAAGCTTTATTAACTTACAACTTACATTTATCGACCTAGTCATTTATCGTTGAATAAATTAAATAAATGAAACCTTTTACGACCAAGTATGAAAGTTTGCATACATATTTCATTTCGTCGTATTGTATCATAAACACATAAAGGCAATTGATTCGACAATCAAATTCATTAGAGAATCCAAATAACATGTAAAAAGAACAATTCGCTTTCCCATGCTTTGTCAATAAACTTTAGAATAATGTTACGAATACTAATCAAATGTTTTGTTATTACAGATCCGAATGGGAGCGATCTCGCAGACGAACGTAAACTTCGTGGGCTCGCACTGCGGAGTGTCGATCGGCGAGGACGGTCCATCGCAGATGGCTCTGGAGGACTTGGCCATGTTCCGCGCAGTACCGGGAGCGACGGTCTTCTACCCGTCGGATGCTGTCTCCACGGAGCGCTCCGCTGAGCTGGCCGCCAACACTCGCGGCATCTGCTTCATCCGTACCTCCAGACCCAACACCCCAGTCATCTACAAGAACGACGAGCCCTTCGCCGTCGGCAAGGCCAAGGTCGTGCGCTCATCCGACAAGGATCAGGCCCTCATCATTGGCGCTGGCGTTACGCTTCACGAGGCGCTCAAGGTAATATCGTTAAACGTGGCATTCTGCATACACTGAGAGAATTTTCTCGTAGGATTTACAATGAAGCTTGCCGTAAAAATTACGTAAACGAATTACGTAAAAATATGTAAACGAGGGGCGGTCTCGACTTTGGAAAATTTTATGGAGAAATTACCGTTGAAGAGTTCATTAAATTGTGCAATAAAAGCTCGGTAATTTTTATAAGGAACTCTCTGTAATTTTTAGAGATTTGCTTGTAATAATTTCCACTATTACAGTGATTTTCTGTTAAGACACTAATTACTTCACGATTTTTAATGTACAGCTTCTCAGTTCTATCATTCATTAAATTTTAAGATAAATTTTCCTCATAATCAGTATGTTGTTGGATCATGATAGTAAGAACAAATTTATGTTGAGATATTAATTGGCATGATCTAGTATTTTGATAACTTGTCATTCGAGTAATACTTGAATAATCTTTTTAAATTTTTGTTGTCAAATAACATAATATACACTATTTTATAATTCAGTTATGTAGATTATTATAAATTAATTTGCTATAAATACTGCAATGTCATCATTAAATGAAGATTTTTATAATTGTTTAAACAATGGAAATTAATTTAAAAAAGAATTCATAATAATACATTTTCTAAAACTTGTAATTTTACTTTTATAAGTCTTTATCGGTTATTAAGGTAATTCAATTTTTTCTTAGAATAATGTAAAATTAGTAATGAATATCTATTTTTACTCAATCTATGTATTTACTGAATTAGTATAATTAAATTATCTGCTAAATTATACTCCTAAATTATACTCAATAAATAATCTCCATTTTAAAAAATTATGCAACCAAAGTAAAATTAAAATTGCTCATAAAATCATAATCTTTCTTCTCCGCAGGCCGCCGACATCCTGGCCAAGTCCGGCGTGAACGTGCGCGTGCTGGACCCATTCACTATCAAGCCTCTGGACGAGGAGGCCGTGATCCAGAATGCAGTCCAAGCGGGTGGACGCATCGTGACGGTCGAGGACCACTACCCCGAGGGCGGCATCGGCGAGGCTGTGCTTTCGGCGATCGCCGACCAGCCCAACCTGGTGCTGCGCAAACTCGCCGTCAACAGCGTACCCAGATCCGGCAAGCCCGACGAACTCCTTGCCCACTTCGGCATCGACGGCGCCTCCATCGCCAAGCAGACCCTCGCTCTCATCGGAGCATAAACGGGAACGGCAAGAATCTACGCGCAGCAGGAAAAAATATTCCAGTGATTTTTTTCTTTAATCGTAGAGAAAGGGTGGGGAGAGTAAATGATTGTGGATCGATCGAGTTACGATAGATCGGGGATCGCAGTGAAATTATTTTTTTATGCAACTTATTTGGGATATAAAACTCCGGGAATCTTAATTTTAATGAACATTCAGTGTCTTCCGCAGGTTCGCTGAGCGACTCCAGCGTTTTGTATGTGTACGAAGGTCGATACCTCTGCCGCGACAAATTTCTTTTCAGAGCCCGATGTATCTTTTGTATAAGCCTCGTTATTTTCATACGTTTTATATGCATATAATACGCGCGACACCGACTATGTACAAATTACAAATTGTTGCGCTCCCAGTGGGCGAGAATTACTGTTGAGAGTCAACGTGCGATCAACGTGAGAATATATACGTTTTCACAAATTTGTGTCTTGATGTTTTTTCTTTTGATTTTTCCCGTGTGGTTACATCCTTCAACACACTTTGTGGATTATTCAGGATTGTGCATCTCTCTTTTTTTTAAGACACTTAATTGCATGAATATTTATAAATCGTCTATTTACACAAAAATATGATGTGTCATTCTTCTATACACATTTCTACACATATTTAATTTAGGTCTATTAAGAAATTTTTTATTTAAATTACTTAAATTTGTTTTAGTAATATATTCATCTAGTTAAATTAAATCTTTAAAAAATTAGATATATCACATTTTAATTATAGTCTCCTTTATTACACTCTCCTGCAATATTTTACATCATTTCGTTCGATATTTATTCATCAAAATTGTTCCTCCTACATTCAACTTCCATCTCAGTACGATAAAAAATCATAAATTGTCTATCAATCCTCCATCAATCGAATCCAACAAATATACATAGCCTTTTACGGAGCAGAAAGCAAAATGCCTTTATCTTCCCCAGGAAAGAAAACGAAATTCGAAAATTCCCGCGAAAACTCGTAGCCTGGACGCTGCGTGGCGCGACGCGATGGCGGCGCGTTTGCGCGCGCGCACTGCCACCGGGGATCGGGCTGCGACGGCGCCGTGTGTGTCAGTCTCGGCCGCGCGTCCACGTCGAGCGAGTGTGTGCCGCGGAGGTGGCGCCGCCCGAGCCCCACAGCCATATCGCGAGCGTACGTCGCACGTCCGGAGAGAGGCCTGCGCTCGCCGTATAGCCAGCCCCGCCATCGCCCTCCGCCAGCGTGAGCCGTGCAGGGAGTGCAGCGCGCAGCGAAGCGGCCCCGCCGCATCCCGTCCCCGACAGAATTGTAAGCCGCCCGGGCCCCCGGGGGAGCAGGCAGCCGCCGCGGCGGCCGCCCTCGAGGACGTCGCTCGCCGACCTCGCCGCTGTCTCTCTCTCGCTCTCCCCTCGCCTCCCGCGCCGCCCCTCAGTGCTGCCCCCTCCCGCCGTGCCCCTCGCCCCCCGACGGCGAGGCGCAGCGCCAGCCCGGCCGTCGCGTTGCTTCTGCTAGAGCGGCGCAGCGTCCCTCGTCCCTCCTACCCCCTCCCCGCGCGCGCACCAGCCGCCGCGGAGAAGACGACCCCGCTGGAGTCGGCATCCACCGCAGCCGCGAGTGTTGATATCGTGCGGCGCGTGTACTCAGCGAGTGAATGTGCTGCGTGTGCGTGTGAGACTCCGTTGCGAGGTGAGTGGCACGGGAGGCAAAAGTGGGGTTAGAGCCTGCAGTGTGTGCGCCTCCTGGTGCACGGTCGAGCCTCGTGTACGCGGTCAAAATGGTTGGAGCTTGAGAGAGAGAGAGCGAGGGAAAGAGGGGAAAAAAATAGAAGTTGGGCCTCGTACGATTGCGGAGCACGACACCAGGCTGCACCATCTTACTTCGGGCTCGAGCCGTCCGCGGGCGAGATACACGCACTCGGTGCACGGCGGCCACCGGGGGAGACGAGTCCTAAAAGTGGGGTTAAGTGGGGCCTCCTCGAGCGCGGGGGTGGCGCGCGCGAACCGCACGTAGATCGGGGTGATACACGACGACAGCGGCCGTGTGGCAGCGGTGGGGTGGGGAAAGGGGGGAGAGCGACGAGTGTGTGCTCGAGCGCGCCGCGAGTGCTCTCGCTCCCTCTCTCTCGCTCTCGTCGTCGCCTACCCGGCCGCGCACCAACCCCTCGCCGTGTGTTTACCTCGCGTACTACTTTCTCAGGTCGTTCGCTTTATTATCATTAGTTGCGCCGTTTCTTTCGACGGTGCGTCGAAATTCCGGCCTTATTTTTGTTGTCGTCGCCGTCGTGTTTGGGTGGGAGAGCCGGCGTATAGAAAGAGGAAAACAAGGCGCGCGCGCGAGCGGGAGCGTGTATTTCGGAGCGGACGCGCGAGTGTGTGAGTGCGTGCGTGCCTGGGGGGAGCAGCGAGCGCGAGCACACGCGAGAAGGTCGGACGGCCATGTTAATGCGAGGCGGCACCGCCGCCGTGTGTTTCGTTTTGCAGAGGCCCGGAGGAGCGTCGACGGGAGGACGAGTCGCCGAGGAGGTGCTGCCGTCAGTGCGGCATTTCACCGCATGCCAGGAGTTGTCCAGGCAGCGCCGTACCGAGAGGAACAACGCTAGCTGGCACGACCGCCCCCGCCGAGAGCTTGTTTTTGTTTTTTTTTTGTTCACCTCCCCGTTCAATCCCCGCTTTTTTTTGTTGCGTCTGATGAGGACGCGAGGGATGAACGGCAGGTGTCAGTGATAACGAGGAAGAAGAAAGTGCCAGGCAGCAGAGAGAGATAGGATGTGGTGGCTGGTGGACCGCTGAATCTAGGTGTGAGTTGGAGGTGATGGTCCAAGAGGAGACCTAGTGATTTTGTTTTTTGTGCTGTTTATTCTGTGAACTGGAGTTTTGTTTTGGAGATACAGACAGAGAAGCTGCTGTGCTACATCCAACAGCGGTGGCTTGATTTCGGTGAGTGTTTTCTATGACAATATTAAACGTATGTCGAATTTGTAAAGAATATCTGTTGATTGGTCAGAGATTAGAGGAGTCGCTTCACATATTGCGAATTATGAATAGAATAAAGGAGTGAGATAACTAATAGATTTGAATAAGTACGCTTATTATAAAATTGAAAAAATATGTTACTGAAAGTTCATGGTTACATTTTACAGAGCGATCCACCTGTTTGCATTTTGATTTTATACTAAACTTTGTCGCAATGGCTTAGTGTACAGAAATTTAAGGTTAGATTTAAATCACTGAGCAATAACACTTAAGCAAATAGTTAAATTTTTTAGCAATAAAATTTTATTACATTCAATGCAACTTGTTTATACAGACTCCAACTATCGCTCATAAATACTTATATAAGCTGCGCAGTCATTGAGAGTTTAGTAACTTCGGCGAATCACTGTACGCTTTTGGAAAAAAAAGTAATAATACCTCATTACTTTCTTTATCACCTTAACAAATGTTAATTCTCAGGTAGGTTTCAAGAAACAGAGATGCAGCAATTGCTCACTCTACTGAACATTTACATACAGGCTGTCGTACTACCATGTGAGTTCAACTTGTACTTCGAACACTACTGCTCAGTCGTACAGTCCAAAGACTACCCTCCTCCTAAATTTTAATCAGATTAATCGAGAATCGCCAAAAGTGATTGTAGAAAAGGTACAAAAAAAAAGGAGCAGGAGAGAAAAAGAAGGCAGGCGTGACGAGTCAAAAGTATAAATGGCGAGGAAATCGCCCGGTATCTCACGTGCCCTGCGCGCGCGCGCACCGTTTTCTCTCTTTTTTTCTTTCTCTCTCTCTCCTTTTTTTCCCGCCCGTCGGCCACTTGTTATGCGTACATTCACCGACTCGCTAATCCGGGCCGCGACGCACGTGCATGTGTACGTGTGTGCGCGCGCGCGCATACGCACACGAGGAAAATTTTCGTCTTTTTTTATTATCTGCGTCAACGTCCGCGAATCGCCGGAATTTCGCGATGTCGCCTTTTGCAATTCGGTCGACGGCAGCCTCGACGAATTAAATTCCCCCGAGTGGAATAAGTAATTTTATTTCTTACAGAGGGCCTCGCAAATATTTAATCACCAGTATTGGGTATTTCTGTTCTCGTTATTGAGTGCTCGATGATACCCTTCCATTTATTTATTATCCCGGTGTTTACATCGAAATTAAGCGTTTGAATAATTTATCAAGATGATCTATTTTGCATTCTCCTAGTTTATTATTTGTGCCCCGATTTCGCGATTATTTCTAATCAATTATTAAATTCTTAATAGCTCGGCGCGAAATTATTTTTAATTATCGAACGAGCGCGCGCTCGCGGATTTTGCAATTGGGACGCATTGAAATGCAATGATAACATTTATCAGCGGCGAAACATAATAAACCCGGAGTATTTCAAGCAGATTATGTAAATCGGAATAAAAATGCGTCGAAACATTTACGTTTTAAAGTAACAATTCCGATCGAAATTATATTAGCGGCCGCGCGCAGTCGCGTAATTAAACTCGAAATTGTCAATATTGTAATCCCGCGTCAATGTCGCCGAGTTTAAGCTTCGAATTATAGGAAATTAAAGTTTTTTCCGCGTTGAATCATCAGTACGAAAATGACGTTTAACCGGCGAATTAAGGTCATATATCGGCGTTTCAGAACTGAACTGTCCCTCGCTCCGCGGGTTACAACTCCGAGCGCACAAATCGGCCGCTCGGCGAAATTTGACAATACCGCCGCGCCGGAAACGCTAAAAATACCGTTGCGTAAATCGAAAATTATACGCGATGCGTGCCGCAGACGCAGAGAAAAAAAACAACACCTCGATGTCAACGCGGTGCGCGCGCGCGGGAAGGTGATTCATCGCCGCGAGCGACTGCTGAAAGTGACTCCGTTCACCTTAGAGAAAAAAAAAATTCAACCGCACTGCCCCGGCGATAAGGATAAGTTTTTCCTTCTCTCTCGCTTCCTTTTTTTCGGGAATACGCGCGACGACGATTTGCCGGTGCGACGAATAATAATCGCGATTATTTTCGCTCGGGGACGAGGCGAAGCCTGCGTCAGAGGGAAAACGCCAAATTTAAACCATCCCGAGAATTTCCATTTCTGCTCTCTCATCGATCTGGGTTCACGGCGCTCGCGGCTCCACTTTTTTTCCCCTTCCGCAGCCTCGCCTCTTCTTATTCGGGACATTGTTACTTAGTATTTAATCGCTATTTCCGCGCCGCTGTGCAAAAGTTCGCGCGGTGGGAGAAACTTTCAGCCTTTACTTTACTATCGCCGGGCTACGGTTGAGTTCAACCGAAAAGAATTACGAATTTGTTTACGATAAGTATTTACGTTCTTTTAAAAGCAGCTAATAATATCGCACGAAAATATTGTATTTTAACACGTACGAGTAAATGTGTTTTTCTTTTATTTTTTTTTAGTCATTCATAATTCGTCGGCGAAGTAAATGTATGCTCATAACGCGATAACCAATCAGCGGAGGTTAAGATTTGAAGTAAAAAAATTTATGAGGTTAAGCACTATCGCCTGTTTTTTAGGGGAAATTAAAAATTTTACGACACTATGCGTTATGTAAGTCGCGAGCAGTAATTGCATTTGCGTAATAAGCGTTATTTTCTATTCACTTAGTCAACATTCTGTTATAAGCGGTAGAGCCGCCCACAAAAACCGCATGAATCGTTTATATACGAGAAACTCGTTTCGAGAAGGAAAATCACATAACCTCAAGCATCGGAGCGGCGGACTGAATGGAACCGGTTTTCATTCAAACCCGTCCATGTAGTCGCCGTTGCCTTCCAATGACAGTCTCATCAGTCCCGCAGAGGAAAATAAAAATATTTACGTGAA
The DNA here is from genome assembly GCA_900480045.1 of Eurytoma adleriae. NCBI lineage: Eukaryota > Metazoa > Arthropoda > Insecta > Hymenoptera > Eurytomidae > Eurytoma > Eurytoma adleriae. The sequence continues at coordinate 22,691 of UXGC01000156.1, read as the reverse complement.
TATTTAGCCTCGAATTAAAAGCGTATATCCCGTGCCTCGTAAATCCCCAGACGACGAATGCGTCACGCAGCGATAGAACGGAAAAAATGCATACGACCTGACGATTTTGAAGAAATTCAAACGCGACACCCCAGGTGTAAACGGAGTGCATTTTCCGGATTCTCCGCGCTTTGTAGGTATACGGCGCGCCGTGATTTTCTTATCGGCCATAATCCGTTTGTTTTTTCTTCTATTCGTTTCGTCATCATAATCGACGATCAAGTTTCTCTCGCGGCCCGTCGTATCGCCAGACTTCTTATCTCCATTCCTCGCCAGTCACTCGATGCTCTCCCCGCGCGCGTGTAGGAAAAAAAATCGCGCTCGGTTCAGCAGGCGCGCCGCGGCCGCATTTATGTTTTTTTTTTCGCTCGCCGGCCTAAAACCCCGCGTCTTATCTCGCGAACATCGCGGAAAAATGAAGCGACTCTTGCGCAACGATTACACACACATGCACAGGCGAGCGTCTAGGAAAATTCATCGATGTTTTCGTAGCGTCCGGGATAATAATATTTTTCCACTGTCATTTAACGATATATGCGTGACTCTCGAAGCTTCATCGGCGTTATCTGGCGGCGATTTAAAACGGTGATTTATCGGCTCGGATCTACCTTTTTTTACGTCTATAATTAAAATTACAAGAAAGCGCAAGAAATCCGCTGGAAAAACACTTCTGCGGGGGCGAGGAAAAACAGGGCGTTTTCCCGACGAGGAAGTTCGCGCGACCTTCGTCAGAACAAATAATATCCCGGCCCCGGGTCGCCTTAATGTTTACCCGACCCTTTTTTTTCATCCTCTGCCTTCCCCGTGTCCGATTTTGTCCGGCCGGTTCAGTTCCGGCCTCTCGCTCGACTTTCGCCTGCATTTCCCACCGGTGGCCTGCAAACACGTCGCCCTTTTTTCGCGCTTTTTTTTTCTCTCGCTTCGATTTTTTTTCCGCTCGTTTCATCGGCAGTGTAGTCCTCCTCCTCCCCTTTCTCCGCCGACGCCAAATGAATTTTGTTTACCTCGTGATCCGCATCGCAAGCTTTCGAAAGTTTTTTCTCCGCGCCGCTACTGCCACGGTGATGTAAGTTTTATGCGCTCAGAATTTCACTCGTTATCTCGCATCTAAATATAGAAAGCAGCGGAGTAGTGCATTTTATCCTCCTCATTTTCGAGACACGTGTGCGAGCGCTCCTGCCGTTACTTCTTTTTTGAGGCTTAAAAACACGTGTGCGGCGATAGGGTTATTTTTAAAAACACCGACGATAATTTTGCTGAAATGTTCGATGATTTGTTGCTTCAAATATTTCAATGGAGCGAGCAATTAAATATAAAGCTTTTCGTCGCGCTATCTTATCTTGCACTGAAAAAAGAATATTCACTTCGCGCTAGATTAACTCGCGATGTATAAATTTCGATTACGATGAACCGAGTGAACTGCGGGTAAAATAAAAAAAAAGAGAGCGAGGAACGTCGACAACAATTTCGTTCGACATCTTTCATTTTTGCTATTTCGGGACGTTTACCGGATCGCAGGAACAAGAGTATAGACGGCGAAAACAATCCTCCCCCGTCTCCCACACAATGGGAAATAATTCGTTGCGTCATTACTTGCAGCTGGATATATACGAGCCGTGGCGTACGTGCGTCAAGATTGACCCCCCTCGTTGCTGTCCGGTCGGGCGAATGAAAATTTATTTGTTTAAAAAAAAACGCGAGATTGAATGTTTTTCTTTTTAAGTTTTCCGCGATCTGCGTCAAATGGCCGTTTCTCCCCTGCTTTTTTTCCTTTTTGGGTCGAACGTCGACAAATTGATTGCGGCATCGCTGGTCACTGACCACGTGCGCGCCATCGTTCCCAGAAATATTTGACAATCAAATTTATTAGTTCGGGCGACATTTGGAATTAATACGGGGATACACGAAGAAATTTTGTGTTTACGGTAGTAATTACCATTTTCAAAATTTAGTCCTCGCAAGATAAGCGATCATGAAAGTTTTAATAATGCGTAAATAATTTTTGTATGCGCATGTAATTTAATTTTAGTGCACGTAAATTAACAGCACGCTTTATTTAGTTTCAAAACTACGAATTTTTTCAACTGCACGTGGTACAGTTTTTTTAATTGCAATTAAAATCTGAAGGAGTTATTTTATCTGAATTTCGGTGAAACAGTGCAGGATTTTCAGTTTTTTTTTAATTTGAAGTTTAAAAAATGTTACTCTCTTCAAATTAAAATTTAATTTGTTTTCGAATTGTTGATCTCAAGTGCCCTTTCGTTATTAAAGTTGAAAGCTCTCCTAATTGAAGTTCTTTTCATAAAAATGCTGTTTCATCCTTATAATCCAAATTAAATCGACTAAAATAAAAGTGAAAGCGAAAGCCAGGAAAGAAAATGAATGCTAATCAGCTTAAATTCATCCTCATATATATATTTCTCCTTCACTGAGCTTACAGTTCCAAATTACCGCATACATCATTAATTAGGGCACTTCTTTTTCCCAGTTGTACACAAAATTCATTTTCGAATTTGTTTGAATCAGATTTTAATTAACCACCGAACCAAGTAAACAAAAATAATTCAAAAGTTTTATATCGGAGTAAACATCGAAACTAATAAAACGAACTACCTGTTTACAACAACTGCTCCATACATCCGTACTTTTTTTTTCATTCCGAAAGATATATAGCCACCAGGCTTCGTTCTTATATACATCGTTACTTTCGCTAACGTCCAGAACCCGTTTAATCCCCCGCATTTCGCACTTCCGACCCAACCTCAATTTTCGAAACGAGGCCTGCCCCCGTCCCCCGTCGCGGGCGCGAAGCACATCGCACATCACCTCGGGTCCGCGCGTCTCTCAATTGACGAAAGACAGAGTGGCAGTGGCGAAAAAAGGGGGGGCTTCGCGCACTCGCGAAGAAAATAGGAGTAGCGCGGCCAGAGTAGCAAAGAGGGGGAGTTTTAAAGTGTTTCTAGGGGAGGGGGCGACGGGGGGGGCGAAGCTGCGAGAACCGTGTCAAGGAAGCGAGCCGCGAGAGAGGAAAAGCCGTCCGCGTTTTTCCGCGGTCTCGCTGTCGCGCGCGCGCGTATGTGTACGTATACATGCGAGTGCATCGCGTGTGTGCACGAGCGTAGCGCGCGCGTTTGAAAAGAGAGAAAGAAAAATAATGATAACCCCGCGCGTATGTAAGGACACGTGCAGGTATTATTTGCGAGGTACTGAGAGTAATTTTTCCTTCTTTTTTTTTGCTTTCGCGTACACCGACGTCGTCTTGTGTGTACTAAGCGAGACGGTGAGCTCTCTCATACGCTTTCGAAATCGATGAATGAGGCGAGTGTGTGTGAGGCGCGCTCGTGTGAGTGGAGGCTAGCGAGAATGAAATTTTACGTTGAATGAGGAGACGAAGGCTTCTAAGAATCGTCAGATATAATTAAAGGTTATTAGCTACTTCTATATAAATATACAGATATGCAGACACGCGTACGTGGATACACGCGCATTCTGTCCAGTAGGAGTACAGTGAGCATAAACATTTGAAATCTATTTGCTGTCTGATTGAACTAACTGCATTATCTCGTGTGCACGCGCGGGCGTGTAATATATTCCATTTAACGGTGAGGCTACGTTATCCGACGAATAATTCGATCATACAGTCGCTTTTTAACCTAACTTAACATTACGTCACAGAGTTTACAGCGAAAAGTAAGACCTTGGTATTTTTAAAAATAAGAAGGCATGGACATTAAAACTATGAAAAATATAAAAGAAGAATCGAGTCGTACGCAGTAAAAAATTATTGGGGGTATGCTGAATTGGGAATTCAGCTGCACTCAGCAAATTGCATCCAAACATTCATTCAGTATCTTTTCACACACAAAGTACATACACTATGTACACATAGTTTAAATATATACTTTTTGAATGTACGTACATACGTATGTGATCAAAAGTTCTTTTTAATCTTAAATTCGACATCCGATTTTTTACTGTGTAATCTACATTTACAAATTCAACATTTTAATATAATAATTTATCATCTCCAATATGATTAATTTTAATCAATTTAAATACTTTACTCAAATCGGAGTAACTTTTCATTCCTTTTCATAAAAACCACAACTTTCCTTTCGCCCTTTGAGTTTCCATCCCTCAAACAAACTTACCTATTAAAGTAATCTCAATTTACATAAACAACGAAGTGAATTACGCAACGTCTAGTAATCCGCAATTAAACGTGAATAATAGACATCGTCGGGCCGTTCGAGCGTTAGGCATTACCTCACGAGCGTCACGAGCACCTCGACACTTTCGCCCGGGCCGCAGTACATTTCGGCGTGAGTGATGACGTAGCTCTGCCCGTGACGTGGGGTTAAAAATTCGTAATTATCATCGCCCGGCACGAGAGAAGACGACAGATAAAAAACAGTCACGACCAGTCGTGCTTAATGAAAGGCAGGCAGTGGGGGGGAAGGGGGGAAACTCGACCAAACACACAGGAGCAATCGTCGCGAAGGGGAAGAGTAAGTATCGTATACATTAAAAAAAAGCAGCGGGAGCTTTGCGCGGCACGTGAGAAAAGATGAATGTGCATAATACAAGCGGCCCTATCGAAATAATCGTGAGAAGCGCTTCAATTTGGTGGTTGTGAATTTTCGCCGGTTGGCAATTGAAAATTTCGCCGGAGACCGAAATGGCGGTCGGGTAGTTAGCGGCAACTGTGCAAACCTCATTACAATAATTGTTTTCGAGTGGAACGCTTGTTTTACTTTCCAAGCGCACACAGTCGAGCTTTATCTTTCCAAAAAATAAATTTGACTTTCTGGTGGCAAGCAAAGTGTCGTTTCTTTAAATTCTCCAATATCCATGTACATAGTTAAATACGCCCCAAAATATTACAAAATTGAACGCAACAAAATTTTTCAATTCCATCGTTTTATTTAACAAAAAATTCAAAGCGCCCACATAGTCAGTCCAAAAAGGTCGTTTAAACCGCATCGGGTTTAACGAAAAAAAAAATCCGACGCCACACCAACGTGACGCTACAACCAGTTGGAGAAATACACAAAAGGGGGGAACCGGAGTCCAGATAGAATCTAATATATTTCGTTTAAGAGACCGAGTCGAAGGAGAGGGGGGGCTCGGGGAGCTGGCTTAACGAAAATTACGGGGCGCGCTCGGTGTACGTCCTTTTTGATTTCCAGCGCACATAGCCGCCGCGCGCGAGAGAGACAGAAGGCGTACGTGCGCACGCACGTGCGCCCGCTACACTGCATCGCGCGGATGATGCCGGGATAATTTTTTCCCCGCACGGTATACGCTCGGTGTATAATACAAGTCGCCCGAGTACAATGTCCGGAGAGAGAGAGAGAGAGAGAGAGAGAGAGAGAGAGTGAGATAAAGAGAGCGCGGCAGCTGATCGCGTTGGCCCTGCGAAATTTTCCTTTAATCTTTTAATTTACGGCCGAGGAGCGAATGACGGATCTGCCTTCTGTCTAGTTTTTTTTCGTTGACGTTTTTTAAATTTCAAATATCCTGGCATCACCGGGCAACTTTTTTTATGGAAAATTTCAGAAATTTTTAGATTGCGTTCAAAATTGAATTTGTTTTGGTTATCAGTTGTAGGCATGTCGTGTTATTTGTTTATTGTATGGTCGTGTTATTTATTTTTCGAAAAAGCAATCACTTCCGCGCAGATACATGTATTTAAATTCATATATTTTTGAATTTTCTTGCTTGTTTTGTTATCTAGTTGAACCTACTATCTACAACAAATTCTATACTTTTCAATGAGAAATAAAATATATAGAATTATTCTTTTTTTTTTTTTAATAAAATTGTATTCTATTAATACTTGCAGTACTTACTAAATAAAAAAAATAAATTTTAAACAGCACATCTTAAAGAAGAAATAGATACCCCATTTGCACGACGCTAATGTAATCATCGAATCGTACAAAAAGGAAACGGGAAAAATGCGCTTTCGAATTGTTGTGTTTATCAGTGCTGCATCTGCATTCCCTGCGCGCGACTCGAATCGGACAAGCGATATTTCCGCTGCGATATTCGAAAAGCACCTCGCGTCCCAACAAATTTTCCCCGGAGTATCAAAATAAAAGAGGACAGACGCGAACGCATACATAAATACACACTAGCACGGAGCTACTCGCTTGGGTATACACGTATACACACGCGTTCATGCGCACTACCAAATGCATACAGATAAGTACACGGAAAAAATAGCATAATTCCCGGTAGTAGTCTGTTGTTAAAGCAAAACCTTTTTTTTTTAAACAGTTTAAAGAAAACAAATACAATATTAAAAATAAACACTTTTTAAACAGATTAAAATTTTCGTATTTAAATGAAATGTAAAAATGTAAGCTGCAATTATAATCAGCTGATCATATGTATTTTGTAGATACCGTATTTCTCAAGATTTCTAAATTATTATTTAAAACTCTAAAGTTATCTTAAATTTAAACTTGTTCATTTTTATATTTAATCAAAAATAAACAGAGCATCGGTGTTATCAAAACAAAACTTCTTTCCCTACGCGTGTACGTGCTCGCACATACTCTCTCGTACGTCCATGCATCATACGTGCGTACACGCTTAATTATATATGGTCTCCGTACGGACGACCATCCGTACATACACACCCCGCGCGCGCGCGTTCACGCTTCACACGCGGTGACACACACCTACACGGCCGTCAGGCGCACACGCAGCCCGGCGCAAATTCATAAACCGAAATAATACCGGGGAGAGGAAAAGCGCGCGTAAAAGACCTGAGGGAATATGGACGCGTATACACGCGCGCGCGGCTGCATGTGTGTGTGTATATACGGCCGTCGTGCGGCTGGAAGCCCGCCGGGGCGAGACGCGCCATGTGTTTCCAGCTGGATGAAAAAAAAATGGGGGGGAGAGGCGCTCGCTCGCTCCGCGGCCTTCGCCGCTGGGGAGGCCGTCCTCCGCCCCGGGGGGAAGACTTTTCGGGGGGGAAAAACTCGGCCGGCCGTGCCGGGGGTTCGCCGCGCCGCTTTTCCTTCGCTCGCTCGCGCTGCGTCTGCGTTTTTCCCCGCGCACACGCCGCGCTTTATAAATGCTGTGGCCTTCTTTTTCTTTTTTTTTTCTCTTAGCTCACTCGGCGGAGGGAAGGCGGACGGGCGACCTTTTTTTTCGCTTTGGCTCGCCGCGAGGAGGCGGCCGTACCTTTTGCGCGCGATTGAATTTCGCGCGGGTGACGGGCGGCTTTCCGCGCGGAGGAGGAAGATCGCTGAAGGTTGGAGCTGCTTTTTTTTCCTTGCGGTTGGACGTAACGGTGCGGAGGGTTTTTTTGGAGTTACGTTTTTAAGGAAGTGAGGTGTATTTTCGTGAAATTATATATATATGTTTCACGTGCGTTTGCACATATTGCGAACGAGTTTCTTTTCAGTTAAAATTTTTGAATGAATAAAGTAATTTTTTTTTTAATAATGCATTCCACGGGGAAAAATTTTACGTTGAAATTTATAACGAGAAACTTTTTTAGCGGAGCTAATTTAATAAGTTGCGGTGAAAATATTCATTGCATAAATTTACAATTTTCATCGCATTTTCCAATTTTCATATGCGAATATTTCAAAAATTTCGTATAACATTATATTTTTATATTATATCATTCTATTGTGTTCTTAATATTTTTAAATGAAAATTGCATTTCAAACATCCACCTAATACAAGTGCATGTTACTGCGTACTACAAAAAAATGCATCTCATATAATGCGCGTAATTTTTTTCAAAATATCAAATCTATATTATTATTCGAATATAATTCATAACAAAAGTTCAGAAAAAAATTTAAAGAAAGGTCGACTGACGCGCAAAACCCCTCAAGGATGTCATGCGCACACTTACACACATACATCCCCGATAAAATGGAGTACTTCCGTAAATACGCCGAACTTTTCTCTTTCTCAAAAGTGTACTCCGCGAGCTCTCGACGCTGAAGAGGTGCGAACATCCTTCGCACCTCCGTATAAACTCGGCGGGACTCGGCAGCAGCAACAACAACGCCAAAAAAAAGAAGGGGAAAAAATTGACTCCTCGAAGATAATGCGCTCGCGTTTGCCGCGCGAGCTCCTTTTAATACGGGCTAATCGCTTCGCGGATCGCCGGCACAATTGGCCGCTTTGTGCGCCGCTGCAATTGACGTTCTAATGCGCGCGGCGCCGGGATCTCTCGTGCGCGCGGGTATACGGACGGCTTTTGTCTCCCCCCGGAGCTTGCGACGGTGCGAGGGTCCTCTCTCGCCCGGAAAAATCGTGAGAGCGATGGATCGATTGGATCTTCGACGGTGGGGATCGATGCGGGGCTGCGATGATGGTCGCGAGATTAATAAGGTGGAAATTTCAGGGGATCGTTACGGCTTTTATACGAAGGCTTGGGATGCATTTTTGTTCAGGCTCTTCTCGGGTATACGTTCATTTTTCGATGTATGTGGGGTTGGTATGTGGGAATCGAGATATTTTGATGCGTTCCTGATTAAAATACGTAAATTGCATGTGGTCGTGAAAAATAGAGAAGATTACATGTTAAGGTATTAACATTTACCAGTTGTTAATAGAAATGTTAATGAGCTAGTAGTTTTCTAAATAATAAATGAATGTAAATCTATATAAATATTATTTTAATTTTAACAACTCATTATACATGAGTTTTGAATAAGTTAAAACACGAAAAGTTTCGTTATACATATCAAGATTACTTTAATATCCTCGTAGTTGTAGTAGATTTTAAGGTAAGATTCAAAGGATTTTTCCCTTCTCGTATGCTTATATCTGATGAAGTAATCTTTTTTGTAGAAAAATGATTTCTTCTATATATAAAACTCCAACGTAAAAGATCAAGAGAGATTTTCAAATTCTTTAGACTGGTATAATCTCCTGATAAGCGTAAAAAGCATTATCATAAAAACTTGCAAGAAAATTTACATTTATATTTTTAATTAAACGTAAATATTTAGCAGCCTAAATCCCCTAAGTTAATTTCCTACAGTGATTTTTTAACATACCCTTTTTTTTTTAAAAGTAACTTCTTAGAAAGAAATAACATCGTCGTACATAATTTAGTACAATAATACGTTAATACCGTAAAAGAAATCCATCGTAACCGCAAAACTCTATATCCTATACAGCAAACTTTTCACTCGCGTTACGTCACCGCAAACTTATGAAACTTCTCTCTAAATAAGTTGCCCGCGAATTTAATATTGCACTAAAAAATTGCTTATTTAATAATAAAAAAAAACATAGACGAAAAAAAATTCAGCACGAGGCGCATATAAAGCCCGGGAAAATGGACGAGGAGGAATTAAAAGAGCGTAAGAAGAATTTACGATAGATCCTCGTATCTCCCGCGCGGAGTCTCTCCCTTATAATCCCCACAGGGGAGGAGGGAGGGAGACTCGCCGCTCCGCAGTCTCCCGCGCGCCTACGTGCACACGCGCATAGCCGCACGCACACTCGTATATATCGGGACGAGCTTCGCATCCCGCGAGAATCCACTTGCATCGGATTCCCCTCGCTCTCTCTCTCTCTTATTTCCCGGTCGCTTCCGCGCGCGCCTCTCGCCTTCTTCCTCCCCCTACCGACATAAAAATTGCATCGCGTCTTCGAGAGTTTCCCGCTGTAATTTGGCCGGGGAGAGAGAAGCTGCCGACAGGAAATTCGGACGCGGGATTTTTCGCGCCGCGGGTATATTGCGCTTCCGGATGATCGGACGTTAGGCGCGGCGAAGTTTGCCGTAGCTTAGGTGGCGCTGCGGCTCTAGACTCGACGCGGGGGTGCTAAATTCCTCGTCGCTTTTCATTTCGGCATCGTTTGTCGTTATACTGTTACTCTTGGGCTGACGGTTGTTTATTTCCTGAGTGGTTGTTGCGGGGATCTTTTCGGCTTCTGCAGCCAATTGGCTTGATTAAACATTTATTTAAATGAAGGTTTAAGTAGTTTGCGCCGCAAATAGTATATACTGCTGAAGTAGTCAGCCAGCATTTGAATATTGCACAGAGCAGATTGTTTGGAATAATGAATGATAATTAATATTGTACTTTTTTTTTTATAAATTTTGTATTACAATAAATTGTATTGTAAAAATCCTTTAATATAAATATGAACGTTTTAGTTTCTTTCACATTTCAACATTGTCTGAATAAAAGAAAACTCAAAATACTATAAAGTTGAATAAGAATAACAAAAGAGTGAAACTGCTTTATTATACTACTGTGTGTGTAAAATGTACGTAAAATGCCAGATAAAAGTATACCTTATAGAGAAATAAAAATATTATGATGTAAATTTCAGATCCATCTTTTTTCGCGACGGAAGAATGTAAAAATTTTGTAGGAATTCAGTGAAGTAAGAATGCTATTTCAATATTCTTATCTCGAGTACCTATAGATTCACAGAATTTCTTCTTCAGACATTGACGTCAATATTTCTTCACGTGTTACATCATAAGAACTTATAGTGAGTTTACTAAATTTTTTACGGCATAATAACACTTTATACAATTTTTTTTGTTGAATAACAAAATTATAGAAAAAAACTAGATGACGCAAGTGCGGTACAATTTTTTTTTATGTCATCTTAACTTTCTAATTTCTGGTTAATCAATATTCTGGATTATTACATCAGATTAAATTATTAGCGCACTTATTTCACTTAAATTTTTATTAAGAATTCCATAACTGCATTCTCGTTTACTAATTGATTAACTAATGTCAAAAAAAATCTTTCTTCAAAACAACTCGAATGAAAAAATATAAATAACCGAATAAAGTCGTTAAAAATTTTCTCTTTACGTTTTAACGGCATTCCATCGCCTCCTCATTCTCCCATCCCCGAAAATTCCGGGGCAATAAAAGCATCCGCGACAGTAAACCGTGGTAAAAACACGGAATTTTCATTAAAAAAAAAAGGAAGAGGCGAAACATCGTATCCCGACACACATTTCACTGAGATCCTCAATCTCCCCGCGCGCAATTTCCGCGCCGGCGTTAATTCCCCCCCTCCTTTTAATAATTACCACGTCGTTAACGCCTCGGCGGCGCGCGACGAAAAAAATAAACGGCGAGGGGGGAGCAAAAAAAAAAGGAGCGGCGGCACCCACGCTAATTCGCGCGTCGCCCGGCGGGCTGCAAGTCTCGCGTGGAAGCGAAAAATTCGCGTAACAACCGCGCCACGCCAGCCACCCCGGCGGCTCAATTAAATCGCAGCGGCTTCGTCGTCGCCGCAGCCTCGATTCGGCCTTGATCCAATTCGCGGATTCTAAAGCCGAGATCATGCGGCCACGAGCTGCAATTATGCATATGAGCTAATACTTTCGACACGCGTTGCGTGAAGCGATAAGGGGAAAACGAGCCGAAATGGCTTACCGATTTTTTTTTATTTTTTTCGCGAAAGAGAGAGAGAGAGAGGGGGGGATAAATCCGGCTAGGGGAAAGCGTGTGATTTGTAGAAATAGGCGAAAGCTCTTAACTGTTTGATTTTTGTCAAGTGGTATAGTGGTGTTGCGAGTTTAACGTGATTTTTATATGCATAGAAAAAAGTTTTTAAATTCATAACTTTTCTGGTTTTCTCTGCTGTGCGGAGATTCATTCAGTACAATTCATTCAGTTATGTACACTCGAGTTCAGAAAGAAAAGGTTTAACTTTCTCGACTTTCTTAAATAGCAATTCTTGGATTAACTTAAAATATAATTTAAGAGTAAAACTTATTATAGTTAAGTTTGTTATAGACACAGTTATTTTTATAAAAGTATTTCAATCAAATGACCTCTTTCGATTCCGCAAATATTAGGTCTTTTCAAAACCTCGTAGTAGTTTTTATCAAGCAATTTTCTCGATTTATGCAGAGTACCCCAATCGCGGAAATAGCGGTACCTACTCGTGCACTCGAAAATTAAAAATCTTCAAAGCACCAAGTGGCACGAGTCGCCCTCATCCTCCCGTTCATCCGAAAAATTCAAATTTCCTAATTCCTCTCGAAGCGTCGCCCCCGCGGTCCTCGAAACCCGCCCCCAAAAAAAAAGGAAGCAGCGAAACAAGAGAAATTACGGGCCCGGCGCAGCAGCGGCGGCGGCTGCAAGTACCAAGGCACGTAGATCCGAATAAAGCTCATTAAGCCCGATATTCCGTACAGCGAGCGAGCGAGCGCGCGAAAATGGCAGCGGGGCAGGCGGGCGGCTCGCTCGAGGAATATTAAAGGGAAGCATCCCTTGCCGCTCGGGATTGCCTTTCTTTTTTTGTTGCGTGCGCCTGCGCGGCCTATCCGTAGGGCTGGGGAGGGGGTGCAGAGAGCGGGTGGCAAAAGGGGGCCGAGGGTTTTTTACGTCCCTTCCGACTCTCTCTCTTTCTCTCTCTTTCTCTCTATCTCTCCCTCTCGCTCTCGCTCTCTCTCTCTCTCTCTCTTGCTCTCGCTCGCTCGGCCCGGCCGACTAAAGTGGAGCTCGCCATTAATATTTCGTTTATCAGCGGCGCAGCGGCGCATTTATTGCGATGCCCTCGAATGGAACCCGGACGCGCGTGTTCGTCTCTCTCGAGGACGCCGGCGCTTCGCCTTTTTCCTTTTAGATGTCCGCTCGCCGGCCGTGCCTCTCTTCAGCGCTTTTATTGCGAATTTAATTGTACGCGGAGGAAAAGTTTGATTAACCGGATTAATTCGTTTTATTGGAATGCATTAAATTTCCTTGGGACGACTTATTATTTGGAGAATGTAATTTAGGTTGTAACTACGAGGTCGACGTTAATCTATTTTTACGTTCGACGCAGTATGTTTTTTCGCTTGACGAAGTCTACGCGTGAAGTTAACTTTTGACAGAAAAATATTTTAAAGTAATAATTTTGTAAAAACGACAAAGAAAAGTGTTAATTACTATTACTTTTTAACTGCCAGTATTAAGTTGAAAATTAGTATTAGTAGCTTTACTAAATCGAGGAAAAACTCGATATAAAAAATCCGATAAATCAGTACAGTGTCTAGACAATTTTACTATAAATTTAGTACAATTTGATATAACTAAAGTGAAATGTAATATATAAATTGTCTAACTCGTTATACTAATTTTGTGAGATTTTTCTAGTCAAACCTCGCTTTAGTATAGTATAATTTTTAAAGCAATATTTTTCTTCGTGAATAAAAAAGTTTTTATACAAACATCGCAGGTGCATTATCTTGAAAGCTCGAATAAAAAATAATTGCTTTGACAATCGAAAAGCATTTTTTGTTGCATTAATTGAATTTACCTCGGCGTAATAATCATATCGGAAAATCGTTCGCTTGTTTATTATACGCGCCGCTCGAGCAATTCCGCTTTATATTTTAAAATCGTTTCACCGCGTCGCACCGGGCTGTGCGCCCAGGTGAAAGTGTTTCGGAAAAATATATTTTTTTGTCTCCTCGATCTCCGCAGAGCTGCGCGCGCGTGCGGAACCCTTCGAAATCCGGTACATACAGAAATCCGATCAAACAAGCATGCCGTTAAAAAAAAACGCGCAAGTGTCAACTTCACACCCCCGCGTGTAAAAGACCCATTTCGTATTTTTTTTTATTTCGCTTTTCGCAAAAAAAAGGATCGCGGAGGCCTCCTTATACCCCCGCGTGGGCGGCCTGAAATTGACAAAGTAAAAATGGATTTTCCCACGTCACTCGCGCGCGCGCGCCTATTTATTCTCCTTATTTATTTCCACCGGTCGCTCGCTCCTTTTGTTTCCCGGCAGCGCGGCTCTCTTTTCTTTTCCTCTTTTTTTCGCTGCTCCCTCGCATTTCCGCCTCTCGCGAAACCTGCTCGATATTTCCGCGCGCGACGACGACGACCGCCTCACCTCTTCCACGTCGTCCGCTATAAATAATATCGAGCTGATTCCGCGATTTATCGGCCCGCGCGCGCTCCTTTTCCTCCGCGGGTTTCCGATTTCGCCGGCCGCCGCCTTTTTTTCCCGTCGTTTCGTTTCGCAACGCTCGCCGTGTGCTGATTCCGCAGCGGCGCGGTGTATTATATACACATATTTTTATCTTTCGCCAGCGCCGGCGGCGCGCGGTGATTTTCGAGCGTCGCCCGAATTGTTACAAGCCGACGTGAGCCAACGGGGCTCATTTGATTAGCTCGAATCGTGGATTAAACAGTTTAGCTGGATTAATTGAATTTCACTCGAGCGAGACGCCTGCCTCCATTCGGTTCAGTTTGACTAAGCGTAATCAACTTATGGAAACATATTTGATTGCGATCGCAGCCTAATGTATGTTGCTTTTCCATCTCATTCTATTTTTTCGATTTAAAGAATTTCAAATAGTAATTAGTTAGAAAACTTGTGCCCCATTTGTGAAAAAAAGTAATCCACAAAAAAAACCGTTCGAAATAAAAAAAAACTCGATTTAACATATGTCTTTAAACGTACGAATAAAAAACTTAATTTGACATCTAACGTAGAAAATTGGATTATAGGGAATTTAATTAATTTTGCTCTTATTCAGTCGAATTTTTAGAAAACGTAACTCGGGAAGTTGTCGAGCTACATTTTAGATATAACTTGAAACATTTTACAAATGACATTAGTAAAGGGGAAACTATATCGGAAATGATCAAATGTCATTTTTATCCATTACCATCAAACGTGTAATTTTAGTAATGAAAGCAGCTCGAGAAAATGAAAGGGGCACCTATCCGGGCATATGCCAGTTTCCGCGCCTTATTGTGCTCTACGACCGGGCCACTGACGTCACCGTAAAACAACTGTACATCCTTACGAGCCTGTAAAAACGATATCGTGGATCAGATTGATTCAAATTTTCGCTTTCGGAGCAGCGATTTTTCGTTTCGTTTGACGGACCGTTTTGTACTTTATAAAACCATGGTGTTCGTTTCATTTAATAACGATATCTTTTAACTTATAAGCTAATTAATCTACAATTTTATTAAATAAAATTAACCGCGAGAAATTCGATTACATCTTATTTACTCGGTATTGCGCTTAATAGGTCAAGCAAGTATCACAAAGAAAAAAAAACTGCAAACTTGTCGCCCCAGTATCTCACTAAAAGAAACATAATTTATCATGTTTACAAATTTCGTTCGTCCGCGCAAACAGAGTTCGAAAAACTTTCGCTTCGTCGGTGCATTATAAACCCCGCGAAACGCGTAAGCTCGCAAAATTCTCGTTACCGTCAAAAGCTCCTTTTCCCTTTGAAAATCTAAAAGCCATCGTTTTAAACCCATTACTCGAAAAAAAAATTCGCTCAAATTAAAAAAATAGGAGGGGCGGGGGGTGATCTCCGCTATTGCTCGACCCGCGCTATCGCATGTCTGCGAAAAGTGATTAAAGCACTCGAAAGCCAGAGCCGAGCGGGAGAAAGAGAAAAAGCCGAGCGCGCGGGGGAGGCCGAGATTTTTCACACCCTCGACCGACTTTTTTTCTCTCCCGCGCGCTCGCTCGCGCACACGTACAAACGCACGTATACACACACAAACGCACACGTGCACACGCGCGTGGACGTACACGCGGCTGGCGCCGGGGCTAATGCGATATCTCGACACTAACCGGCAGTTGTAAAACGCTCGCGCGAACGCGATCCAATTTGAATCTGGGGTGTGTGTGTGCGCGCCCCATTATGGGATTAAAATCCTTCGCAATTTCCTCTCTGCCGGCGCGCCGCGTCTTTATTTCCCTCCTCGCGCCGCTTCTTTCGGGGATATCGGGCTTTTCGGACCTTTTCTTATTTTTAATTCAGTTTCTTCGATGGACTTGGAGCGAGCGGGCTGTTTGGCGCGGCTGAGTAATCAAAAGAAACTTAGTAGTTAGCCGAGTAACTGCAGTTTGAAGTTGCGTGAGCGGTGCAACTGTATATTTAGATATTTTTTTTAAATGGAATTAAAACTAGAATGATGGGGGTGAAAAATTTTCGCCGCGGTGTGCATTTCAATTTTGTTAATTGGATGACTTATAACATGTATATGGAACTGCAAAATTGAAGTTTGCTGTCGAAATGTCAGATTTTGAGTGAACTGTTCTTTTTTTTGGAAACTCAAATTAGTTTTTTAATTGAAATTGTTTGCGGAAAAATGTGGCAGTGTGTGCGATAGCGAAGCATTTTTTATTTGGCCAAAAATGAAAAAAGTTGATTCAAGGTATTTTTGCGTGAAAGAATTGTAAGCGACGTTTTAATTAATTTTGAACTGGTTTGAGATAATGCCACTTTACAGGTCACTATAATCTCTCGGGATGTTTGCGTATCTTCAAGTACTGCAGTAACACGTTGCAATTATACAGCGCTGCTTATTACATAATTTAGTCATATCAAATTATTTTTAACTTTAAGAAAGCAGTTTTTCTAAATTCATCATTTTTTTGACTAAAATGTAATTCACTGAAGAGTTGCTCTTTAAATTAAGTAATTAGTGGTAGTAATTGTATATAATTAATTAATGTCTTCGAAAAATCTTGTTAATGTGCGTATATACCTTGACTTATATTCTCACACTAGCGGTAGAGCCGCGAAGAAACAGAAGCCTTCTTCTATATCCGTGACTAAAGTTTCTTTCAGCGTCAACTTCCGCAGTGGCTGCGCTTTTCCTGGTATTTTAATCAAGATTCTTTGTTGTCCCGTGTAACCCAACGAGTAATTTTCTCGTCTTTTCAAAATTTAAGCGCTACGAAAATATTTCTCTCCTACGACGTTCTCATATTTCGAACAAACAAAAATTGAATAAAGGAACTTCCTTTATTAAAATTACTACTTCAGTAGCTGCATTCGTAAAGTAGTAGTTTCTCGGTCTTCGAAGAAGAATACTGGCTTTGTATTCCCCTTTGATTCGCGATTTTTTTTATTGAATTCATTATCTTAATTAATTAGGTTGTTTGCAAAAAAATGTATACTCCAAGTAATGATACATTTTAATTTAGATATAAACGAGAACTTAAAGTCTGTATCTCCCAAAAAAATGATCCATTGTAATCGAGTAAGTAATCGAAGAAAAATGTATCCAGTTTCAAATTAATATTTCCTCCCGCTTACACTTTTAACAGCATCTATAACCCAACATCAGAAAGTAATATCCCGCGCCGTCGGAAAAGCTACACCCGAAGATGAAAGAAGAATCCGCCCGGTACTTAAAATCGTAACTCGAAACTCGCGGCGGCGAATTTTTCCCTTTGCAGCGCCGACGTAAAACAATAACGAGCCCCGTCGAGGCGAGGAAAACGCGCGCCCCGGCCGAAAGGAGCAAAAACTCGAGAAGAAGAACAGCGCAATCGCCTCATCGAGGTTGGGACGCCCCGAGAGGCTGGCGGGGGTGGCGAGAGCTTTTATCTCGCTGCGACTACGTCGAGTGGAGTCGAGATAAATGCGATTACAGCTGGCGCGCGGAGGAGCGGCGTCCCGTAAAAAGTAACGGCGGCGGCGGCCCGGATAACTTCATCCTGCAGGCGGCTCGCGATGATCGGGGAATTCGCACGTAGCCCCGTCGATTATGCATTATTCATCCGACCGATGTCTCGCCGATCGGCCGCGAAATTTAAAATTTTTCGCCGCCGCAGCGTCAGGAGTTCGCGCCGACGGGGAGATGTTGCCCCTTTCGCCGATTGTTTGTTTACGAGGGACGATTAAATTTTATGCTTTTCCGAAGAGAGCGACGCATTGTAGCTAATGCGGCAATTAAGAGGGATTGAATCCATACCGCCGGCGAGGCGGCTGATGATAGGGCGAATGAATGAATTTTTTTCATTGATGCTAATTCTACGGTGACGTCATCGCCATTGCCCCGATCGCCTTTAATTTCTCATTCATGCGGCACTCGAATCGCTTTTAAACGATGCATATCTACAATTACAATTAGGTATTGGTTAGTGACGCTTTAAAATATGTTAAAAGTTTGAAGAAGTGAACAAAAGAATCAATTTTTTTGTGTATATTTTGCGTAATTAACAGTATATTGACTTTTCGTTGCAACTTTTTTTTTTCTTTTTATTTTGACACCTACTTTTATGATTTCACGGTTAAAAAAGTTTTGTGCAATAATAATTGTGACCTAATGTTTTATAAAAAATACAATGAGATATTGTGGGATGACTGGCTATGGCATAGCCAATGAGCAGTCGCATTTCAATATCTCTGTGAAACCGAGATCCATCTATAAATCCCTTTTAATTTAAAATTACATTCGCTATTGAAATTCCTTTTAATATCGGTGAAATAACGCTGCAAATACGGATTCACTAGCCAATATAAATGTGATGCCATTATCAATTTTTTTTATTTTATTACTTATGTCAGAAAATGTACAATTTATTTTGTAATCACTTCGTAAATGAAAAGTTACTCTTTAATCATCAGCATCTAGACGTAAAATGGTATAATCGGACTGTAGTTTCCTAAGCCACAGTACGAGCAATGAATTAACGAAAAAATTGCACGCGCACGGAAGTTTTATTAATTATCGCCCGCACTCACGGTATTATCCCGCAATCTCCAAGTCGAACCCATTTTCCGGCCTGGCGGCCTACTTTGCGAGTCCGGCCGGCGGCCGTTCCAATCAGAGCCCGGCCATTTCACGAGCGTGCGCTCCTTACCAAAATGGCCGTCGGCCATTACCCCGGGCAATCAGCGGAGCGCGCGCGCCGCCGCCTCATAAAAATTCATTCGTGAAATTTCCTCGGCGCACCGTACGCCCGGCTTACAAATCCCGCCAAGATTTCCACGTTAATTCTCGCGACGAAATTTTCCCCGGGCGACGCACGCGACGTCCGCCCCGCGTAGTGTGCTGTATAGGGTGGGGCGAGGGAAAACCGTCGCGTTTTCCAAACGCGCCCACGCGCGAACACGTACGCACACACTGGCGCGCGCGTCCCCCTCTCGTATAACCGTAATCCTACCCGGCGCGTATATAGCTCACCCTCGAACGGCGTCGCGTGCGTACCCTGCCAC
Organism: Eurytoma adleriae; assembly: GCA_900480045.1. NCBI lineage: Eukaryota > Metazoa > Arthropoda > Insecta > Hymenoptera > Eurytomidae > Eurytoma > Eurytoma adleriae. Next base: position 3,706 of record UXGC01000156.1, on the reverse strand, counting down.
CCTCGGCACCCCAGCGGCCCTCGACGGAGAGAGAGAGAGGGGGGCAACGCACAATCGTCCGCGGCCACGAGCACCACCCCGGCCGGGGGATAAAGGTCAAGAGTGTCAAAGGGCGACGCCGAGAGAGAGAGAGCCCCGGACGACACGAGCGCAGGTGCAAGGGGCAGTGGGCGCTCGCGCTATTTTCCCTTTTTTACGACGCTTATACGGTTCTTTCGCGCGGGTACTTTGGATAATTTCGACGGGCACTCGGTTGAGCTCGAGGAATTTATTTCCTCTTTTTTTTTGTGCGTATAAAGGGGCAAAGATCTTTTTGACGCGGTTCGCTGGGGTACGTGCGAGGGTGGGCTGTATGACAATGAGGTGGTGGAGGTACGTAGTGTTTTTACGAGATAGGGTTTTTCACGCGTTAATGATGTTTCGGCGAAAGAGTGAGATATTTTTCGTCGACGAAAAGAAAAAATTATTACTGTCTGCAAAGATAATTATTTTCTGAATTATTTAGTAGTGACAAACGATATACCGTACTTTTTAATAATTATTAATTAATGATGTGCCGGTCTATTTGTAATCGTAGAATGTAATGATTACAAAGCGATAAAAAAAGTAGCACACTTCTTTTGTTAACGGTTCGGTTATTCAATAATATTTAAATCGAGTTATAAAATCTGGAAAACTTAAAATTATTTCTGATAAAGTAAATTTTATTTATAAGTAAAATGTGATTGAAGAATAAAGAAATTGTAAAATATATTAAGTAAGGAAGACTGTTATTTAGGGCAATTTGTTCACTTTGAATTAAAAATAATGCAATGTTGTTAAAAATACCAAAAAATTTTGTTTAACTTATTAAATAAGATTAAATTATTAAACTAAACCAATAATAATCTCAACGTGACTTTCTATTAATAGGAGTTCAAGGTTTATCAAAAATTGTTTACTATTATTGTTATCGAAACGTAAATCGAAGATAGTACAGGAAAATAAAATAAAATTGCAAAAAAATTTGATGTGACTGTTCTTTATTGAAACCCCTATAGCGTACTGCTTTTTAACGCTACAATCTAGACCTACTATAGCGCTATCCCAAACGACCCGCGGCTCCGCAATACTATCATCCCCATTTTCGTCGAGAATGAAACGTTTCCTGAATACAATCATAGCGAAACTGAATAGCTGACTTATCGACGATCGACAATAGAAGATTAACCGACTCCGAGGTTATGATCGGACCCACTCTCAATTCCGTATCATCCTCGCTCGCGCGCGAATCCCCGCGCGCGGGCATTTATATGTAGAAGCCGGAGCTCGGCGCGCAAATTAAACGGGCGAACGGCGCGGAGCGTACATAAAAATTTGGCGGAGCTCGGCGCTCCCCGGGTGGGGGCATAAACGCCGCGGAAAATGCGCCATTATCGATAATCGAATCGCGCCCAGGCCAATCACAGCCGCTGAGTTACGGCGGCACCGGAATTTCGATACGTTCCGCCGCCGCCCCCGCGCCGCCTCCCCGGCGAAACGGACCGAGCAACACGCGGAATAAAAACAGAGGCTGAACGATGCTCGACCGTCGGGTTTGGGTCGCGGGATTTTTTTTCCCGGCAGCTGCAGCGCGAGGGTACGCGCGGATAAACCGACGGGGGTGAGCGCGCAAGATGCGGGATTTCGCGGGAGCGAGGAGCCGACGGCGAGACAAATGGGATGATAGAGGATTTGCCCGGGTTGCAGTTATCCAGGGGATGATTAATGAATTTATTCGCGGGAGTGCATTATGCTTGCTCCGAATCGGCTGAGACGCGCGCGGATGAATTGCTTGCTAGGGACTCGAGGGGAATAAAACTCGTACTTTTTTAACGAAGCGCGGATTGTGTAAGAAGGGCTACTTATTGGCGGAGGCTTGCGAAATTCAAAAGCAAATCGTTCCTTTTTTAAAACGATTCAAGGAGTTATGACCTCGATTGGAGTATAGAAAATTTCTTAATTTTTCTGATTTTTTCTACTTGTTTATTAATTCATGACCTATATTCTTATACATTAATATCATATGCAATTGAGAAGTTCATACTATTTCATATTCTAATATAACTAAACATTTAATTCGGATAAAAAATTCGTAGTTTTTCTTGATGAAGTACCTTATAAGCTATTAAAGCGGATGAATTTCATTTTTTTTGGTCAAAATTTAATTAACTAAATTATTGATCGAAAAGCTTTATAAAAATAATCGATCCAATTAAATTACTCTGCATAATTTCTTTTTTACCTCGATTAAAGTCTACATCAAGTAACAATAGCTGCATACACTTGCAAAAATATTTTTTTAGACGTCACCATTTATATTTGTCTAGTTCGTAAATCAATTAAAAAAATCATGTCCAACTGTTTGCTCAAAATAAAAAGAAAAAACAATCCGATTTAGAGACTCCCAGCCACTGAATAAATACAATAAAAATATTTTTCGCCGACGAAAAACTCGTGGAAAAGCAATCGCGGTTCGATCGTGCGGCTCCGAGCCATTAGTAAAGCAAACACACGGCCGATCGGGCGAAAGTCACTTCTCTCGACGTTCGTCCCCGCGCGACTGCCGGAATTTTCAAGCACCCTCGAAGTCGATCGACCCCCAAGGCGCATCCCCGCGACCTCCCAGTCTGCTGTCTCTATCCAATTATTCAGCGGCCCGCGCTTTTCCTCGTCGGCCAATTAGCGCGACAAAGGGGACCGGGCGTCGAAATGCGGGTCCGCTCTCTTTCGACGCCGGCCCATATCTCGCTGTTGTGTAACTTTTTCCTCGACGCCGGAATTTCTTGGATGTTCAAGAATACACGCCTTGGCCGGATAGATAACGAAGGCCACTCGAAGGTTGTGCGTACTTCTTTTGAATTATTTATGCGAGAGATAATTGCTATTATCCTCGTATGCTTTGTAGTTGTTATTGTGCCTCGTGATCTTAGGTGGTAATTATGCAAATTAACGGTTATTTTAGTGAAAGTGTATACGTATTTAATTGTTAGATGATTTATTTAGAGATTTTGATGTACTAGAAAATATGCGTATCGTCGTGGCCCAAACCATTAAAAAAAATATAAAGAAAATTAATTATTACTACTACAGCATATAAACTATGCCTTTATACTGCGCTTTTAAATAATGATAACAAAGCGCCATTCAATGTTGCATGCTCGATAGGAAAGTTAAGACCACTTTTCAATTTATTATTACTTCACTTATTATGCTTTTATCCTTTAAAATTTTTAAATGCATAAATATAAATTATTATATTTACTTAAAAAAGACTAATTTCAATTGGATTATTGTCTGTAACAATCTATCATTGCAAAATCGGTGGTACTACTGGTAAAATCTACCTTTAAATATTGGTCCATTTTGCACGAGAACTGAGACCTATACCCCCTAAACGTGTGTGTTTGCACGTCTTGAAATTCTCGTAAAATTTCCTCTAAAAATTGTAAATTATTAGAAAAATAATTCACGTACTTGTATAAAAAAGAACAATAGTTGTTTTCGATACAATTTAAGCACTTGTATCGAACAATATTTTATGCAACGACGGTGGAAAATGCCGTTTCAGCAAGTGCAAGCGTGCGTAAAAGGCACTTTTGCGCACAGAATTGCATAATAGTATATTTCGATACAAGTGCGTAAAAGTTGATTCTCGCAAGTGGGTGAGTTTATCGCCCGAGCGAAG